>PIJE02000905.1:116099-208828 GCA_002895965.2 Coryphaenoides rupestris | reverse complement strand
GGAGGGTCGGCGGTTATCGCTTTTTTTGGGACAATTTCTGTCATTATTCCTAGTAAACGTTATCCGATGGTCCAAACTTAAGTAGGGCCGGGACACTGGACGAGCCGTGGCTTACGTTTGGAAAACTTGAAAGTGATCTTAGGGCCAGAAGTCCAAATATTGTAAGGGTCGGCCTTATCGCTTTTTTTGGGGACATTTTCTGCATTATTCTAGTAACTTAATCGATGGGTTTCAAACTTCAGTAACAGCATGGCACACTCGGCTGAGAGTGTTACTTTGAAAAGGATTGGAAGAGAAGTTTTGGGCCAAAAGTCCAAATATTGTAATCGGCCCGTTACAGGTTAGACTGATTAGTTTTTTGTTTAAGATATTGTATGGGATCACTTTTTTACTTTGTCATTATTCCTAGTAACGTTTATCCGTGGGTTCCAACTTACAGTAAGAGTTTGGCAACACTCGGGGTGAGACAGTGGTTACGTTTGGAAAAGGATTGGAAGAGAAAATATTTGGGCCAAAAGTCCAAATATTGTAAGGGTCGGCCCTTATCGCTTTTTTTGGGACAATTTCTGTCATTATTCCTAGTAAACCGTTATCCGATGGGTTCCAAACTTACAGTACAGCGTCGGCACACTCGGGGTGAGACGTGGTTACGTTTGGAAAAGGATTGGAAGAGAAAATATTTTGGGCCAAAAGTCCAAATATTGTAAGGGTCGGCCCTTATCGCTTTTTTTGGGACAATTTCTGTCATTATTCCTAGTAAACGTTATCCGATGGGTTCCAAACTTACAGTACAGCGTCGGCACACTCGGGGTGAGACGTGGTTACGTTTGGAAAAGGCTTGGAAGAGAAAATATTTTGGGCCAAAAGTCCAAATATTGTAAGGGTCGGCCCTTATCGCTTTTTTTGGGACAATTTCTGTCATTATTCCTAGTAAACGTTATCCGATGGGTTCCAAACTTACAGTACAGCGTCGGCACACTCTGGGTGAGACGTGGTTACGTTTGGAAAAGGCTTGGAAGAGAAAATATTTTGGGCCAAAAGTCCAAATATTGTAAGGGTCGGCCCTTATCGCTTTTTTTGGGACAATTTCTGTCATTATTCCTAGTAAACGTTATCCGATGGGTTCCAAACTTACAGTACAGCGTCGGCACACTCGGGGTGAGACGTGGTTACGTTTGGAAAAGGATTGGAAGAGAAAATATTTTGGGCCAAAAGTCCAAATATTGTAAGGGTCGGCCCTTATCGCTTTTTTTGGGACAATTTCTGTCATTATTCCTAGTAAACGTTATCCGATGGGTTCCAAACTTACAGTACAGCGTCGGCACACTCGGGGTGAGACGTGGTTACGTTTGGAAAAGGATTGGAAGAGAAAATATTTTGGGCCAAAAGTCCAAATATTGTAAGGGTCGGCCCTTATCGCTTTTTTTGGGACAATTTCTGTCATTATTCCTAGTAAACGTTATCCGATGGGTTCCAAACTTACAGTACAGCGTCGGCACACTCGGGGTGAGACGTGGTTACGTTTGGAAAAGGATTGGAAGAGAAAATATTTTGGGCCAAAAGTCCAAATATTGTAAGGGTCGGCCCTTATCGCTTTTTTTGGGACAATTTCTGTCATTATTCCTAGTAAACGTTATCCGATGGGTTCCAAACTTACAGTACAGCGTCGGCACACTCTGGGTGAGACGTGGTTACGTTTGGAAAAGGCTTGGAAGAGAAAATATTTTGGGCCAAAAGTCCAAATATTGTAAGGGTCGGCCCTTATCGCTTTTTTTGGGACAATTTCTGTCATTATTCCTAGTAAACGTTATCCGATGGGTTCCAAACTTACAGTACAGCGTCGGCACACTCGGGGTGAGACGTGGTTACGTTTGGAAAAGGATTGGAAGAGAAAATATTTTGGGCCAAAAGTCCAAATATTGTAAGGGTCGGCCCTTATCGCTTTTTTTGGGACAATTTCTGTCATTATTCCTAGTAAACGTTATCCGATGGGTTCCAAACTTACAGTACAGCGTCGGCACACTCGGGGTGAGACGTGGTTACGTTTGGAAAAGGATTGGAAGAGAAAATATTTTGGGCCAAAAGTCCAAATATTGTAAGGGTCGGCCCTTATCGCTTTTTTTGGGACAATTTCTGTCATTATTCCTAGTAAACGTTATCCGATGGGTTCCAAACTTACAGTACAGCGTCGGCACACTCTGGGTGAGACGTGGTTACGTTTGGAAAAGGCTTGGAAGAGAAAATATTTTGGGCCAAAAGTCCAAATATTGTAAGGGTCGGCCCTTATCGCTTTTTTTGGGACAATTTCTGTCATTATTCCTAGTAAACGTTATCCGATGGGTTCCAAACTTACAGTACAGCGTCGGCACACTCGGGGTGAGACGTGGTTACGTTTGGAAAAGGATTGGAAGAGAAAATATTTTGGGCCAAAAGTCCAAATATTGTAAGGGTCGGCCCTTATCGCTTTTTTTGGGACAATTTCTGTCATTATTCCTAGTAAACGTTATCCGATGGGTTCCAAACTTACAGTACAGCGTCGGCACACTCTGGGTGAGACGTGGTTACGTTTGGAAAAGGCTTGGAAGAGAAAATATTTTGGGCCAAAAGTCCAAATATTGTAAGGGTCGGCCCTTATCGCTTTTTTTGGGACAATTTCTGTCATTATTCCTAGTAAACGTTATCCGATGGGTTCCAAACTTACAGTACAGCGTCGGCACACTCGGGGTGAGACGTGGTTACGTTTGGAAAAGGATTGGAAGAGAAAATATTTTGGGCCAAAAGTCCAAATATTGTAAGGGTCGGCCCTTATCGCTTTTTTTGGGACAATTTCTGTCATTATTCCTAGTAAACGTTATCCGATGGGTTCCAAACTTACAGTACAGCGTCGGCACACTCGGGGTGAGACGTGGTTACGTTTGGAAAAGGATTGGAAGAGAAAATATTTTGGGCCAAAAGTCCAAATATTGTAAGGGTCGGCCCTTATCGCTTTTTTTGGGACAATTTCTGTCATTATTCCTAGTAAACGTTATCCGATGGGTTCCAAACTTACAGTACAGCGTCGGCACACTCGGGGTGAGACGTGGTTACGTTTGGAAAAGGATTGGAAGAGAAAATATTTTGGGCCAAAAGTCCAAATATTGTAAGGGTCGGCCCTTATCGCTTTTTTTGGGACAATTTCTGTCATTATTCCTAGTAAACGTTATCCGATGGGTTCCAAACTTACAGTACAGCGTCGGCACACTCGGGGTGAGACGTGGTTACGTTTGGAAAAGGATTGGAAGAGAAAATATTTTGGGCCAAAAGTCCAAATATTGTAAGGGTCGGCCCTTATCGCTTTTTTTGGGACAATTTCTGTCATTATTCCTAGTAAACGTTATCCGATGGGTTCCAAACTTACAGTACAGCGTCGGCACACTCGGGGTGAGACGTGGTTACGTTTGGAAAAGGATTGGAAGAGAAAATATTTTGGGCCAAAAGTCCAAATATTGTAAGGGTCGGCCCTTATCGCTTTTTTTGGGACAATTTCTGTCATTATTCCTAGTAAACGTTATCCGATGGGTTCCAAACTTACAGTACAGCGTCGGCACACTCGGGGTGAGACGTGGTTACGTTTGGAAAAGGATTGGAAGAGAAAATATTTTGGGCCAAAAGTCCAAATATTGTAAGGGTCGGCCCTTATCGCTTTTTTTGGGACAATTTCTGTCATTATTCCTAGTAAACGTTATCTGATGGGTTCCAAACTTACAGTACAGCGTCGGCACACTTAGGGTGAGATGTGGTTACGTTTGGAAAAGGATTGGAAGAGAAAATATTTTGGGCCAAAAGTCTAAGGTAGTTCAACACCTGCGGCCTGCAAACTGTCCTTCAGACAGTATCCCCTCTTATCTACTCAAAGATGTTCTTGATACTGTTGGGCCACGCATCTTATCAATAATAAATACTTCTCTCAGCTCAGGGTGTGTTCCAGCTGCTTTTAAACATGCTGTAGTGCGGCCTCATCAAAAAGAAAAATCTGGACCCCTCAGTTCTCTCCAACTTCAGGCCAATCTCAAAACTGCCTTTTCTGTCCAAAGCGTTAGAGAGAACAGCCTACATCCAACTACAAACATTTTTAGATCATTTTAGCATTTGTGAAAAGTTTCAATCTGGTTTTAAAGCCCACCATAGCACTGAAACTGCTCTTTTAAGAGTTTTTAATGATCTCCTTTTAACTGCTGATTCAGGAAACCCTTGCCAGTCTTTGCTTCTAGACCTGACGGCCGCCTTTGACACTGTGGACCATAATATTCTTTTATCTCGCCTGGATCAGTGTGTAGGCATCCGAGGGACTGCCTCCAGTGGTTCCAGTCCTTACCTCACAGACAGGGAGCTTCTCAGTTCAATTAGGCGAATGCTCCTCATCCACAGCCCCACTTTCCTGTGGGGTTCCTCAAGGCTCCATTTTAGGCCCCATCCTCTTCTCACTCTATCTGCTGCCCTTGGGGTCCATTTTCAAGAAACATAACATTTCCTTTCATTGTTTTGCCGACGACATCCAAATCTATTTACCCATAAAAGTTGACAGCAAAGAGTCCTTACAGCCACTGCTTAAAGGACATCAAAACTTGGTTGGACCTCAACTTTCTAAACCTTAACGAAAACTGAGATTATTATGTTTGGGCGTCCCGATCAGCTGGCTGATTATGATGAAACACTTGGGTCTCTAGCCTCTTACAATCGTTCTTTTGTTAAAAGTCTGGGTGTGGTCTGCAGCAGCTTGTCTTTTAACTGGAACTAGGAAACGGGAACACATAACTCCTGTACTGGCCTCGATGCACTGGCTTCCCGTCCGGTTCAGGATTGATTTTAAAATTTTATTACTTGTTTTTAAAATTTAAATGGGTTGGCACCATCTTATTTAACGGAAGTTCTACACCCACATATTCCAGTTAAAGCTCTGAGGTCAATAAATCACATGCTCCTAAAGGTTCCCAAAACCAGGCTAAAAAATAGAGGTGACAGAGCCTTTGCTGTGGTCGCCACCATCCTCTGGAATAAGCTGCCCATACACCTAAAATCTGCCCAGACTATTGACACCTTTAAGTCACTGCTAAAGACCCACCTCTTCTCACTGGCATTCAGTTAGAGCTGCATTTAGGCTCCCTGTCTCTCACTGTGCTCTAACCCTGTTCTACTGTTATGCTCTAATATTTTTACTTAGTTTGTTTTTATTTGTTTTTGCTTCTTTTATTGTTTGTTGTTGTTTTTTAAGCTTGTTCAGCACTTTGGTCTAACTGCGGTTGTTTAAATGTGCTATATAAATAAAGTTTGACTTGACTTGACTTGACTTTCTGAGAGCCGTTCAAAAGAGGCACCGGAGGCACCGGAGTCTGAGGCCACGCCCACCAACACACAGGGGAACCCCGGAGACACGGTCGCAACCGTGACAGTACCCCCCCATCAACGGGAGCCTCCAGGCGACCCACCTGGCTCGTCCGGAACGTTGCGAGAGCACTGCCCCGACCCCCGTGTCTGAGGCATCCACCTCCATAACAAACTGGCGCGAAGGGTCAGGATGAACCAGGATTGGTGCGGATGTGAAGCGCTCCTTCAATTTGACGAAGGCCTGCTGTGCCTCGGGGGTCCAGGAAAAGGGCACGGCAGGAGAGGCAAGTCTAGTCAGGGGGACGGCTATGCGACTATCGTCCCGAATAAAGCGTTGATAGAAATTGGCGAAGCCCAGAAAGCGCTGCAATTGTTTCAGGGACGTGGGCGTCGGCCACTCCACCACTGCCAGGATCCGCCCTCATCTGCCCGCTCTCAATAATATACCCCAGGAAAGCCACCGACTGAACGTGGAACTCGCACTTCTCTCTCTTGACAAACAGTCTGTTCTCCAACAGACGTTGCAACACTTGGCGGACATGTTGAACGTGCTCCTCCATGTTGCGGGAGAAAATGAGTATGTCATCCAAGTACACACAAACGGACCGATGAAGAAAATCCCGAAGTACGTCGTTCACGAGGGCCTGGAAAACGGCTGAGGCGTTGGTGAGTCTGAAAGGCATAACTAAATATTCAGAATGACCCAAGGGCGTGTTGAACGCTGTCTTCCACTCGTCCCCCTCCCTAATCCTAACCAAGTGATACGCGTTCCTAAGGTCCAATTTAGAAAACACTGTGGCGTTAGTGAGAGGATCGAACGCGGAGTTAATCAGGGGCAGGGGGTATGTGTTCTTGATGGTAATATTATTTAGGCCTCGAAAATCAATGCAAGGACGCAGGGATTGGTCCTTCTTTGTAACAAAAAAAGATCCCGCCCCTACCGGGCCAGAGAGTTTCTAATGTACCCCTCCATGGTCTCCCTCTCCAGACGTGATACACTGTAAAGGCGGCTGGACGGTAGAGTGGCTCCCGGGAGGAGATCAATGGCGCAGTCATAGGGGCGATGCGGAGGCAGAGAAAGTGCTTTCTGCTTACTAAACACCTCCCATAAGTCGTGGTAAACCGCAGGGACGGAGGACAGGTCCGGACACTCGGGCACCGAAAGCGCTGCCACGCCATCTGTTGGGGAGAGAGCAGACTGCAGGCAATCGGCTCAATGAACTCCAGCTCATTACCTTGCCGGCGGCCCAGTCGAGGTGGGGGTTATGCCGCTGCAGCCATGGATACCCGAGGACAGTCGGAGCATTGGGTGAGGGTATGATGTGGAATTGAATTATCTCCCGATGATTACCAGAAAGGACGAGGAGCAGAGGTGTTCTTCGGTGGGTAACCCGAGCCAGGAGTCTCCCATCCAACGCATTGGCATCCATGGGAGTAGTGATCGGTTCAGTGGCGAGGCCGGTTCGGGCAACGAGGTCAGAGTCGATGAAATTCTCGTCAGCCCCGGAATCCGGGGCAAAGTATGGATGTGTAAGAGGGAGGTAGAGATGTTTAATGGTTAAAGTTAGAAGGTTCTCAAACAGACTTCAGGAATGGATCCTTCAAAAGAGTAGATGTTTATAACACTCACGTAACATAAAACATCAGGACTGCATGCTTCAACAAGGTGAACCTAATGGCAGATGAGCATGTTCTATGATTGATTGGCTTGGGTTATAGGATGATGTGATTGGCCTAAAGCATAGGGGAGTCCACAGAACAGAGCATAAAAGATGAACTCGGAGTTTAGGAAAGCAGCTTCTCTGCAGACCAGCTCCGACTTTTGTATTGTTTGTTTCAAGCGACAATAAAAGTTGTTTACTTTGGTGCTTCAGCCTCTCGATCTCTCTTACTTTTGTTAGTTATCCACGACAATGTCAGTGGTATAAGAATATTATTATCCTTAATAATATTATTAGCTAATAATAATAATAATAATAATACAAATAATAATAATAATAATCGCATCTCGACGTATCTAGGACAATATTTTCGTTGTTTTTGCTATTTTTCTACGATAACTAACTGGGGCGGGGACCCAGGTTACAGGAATGTGGACCCATAACCTGGGTTCTTTAAAGCAGGCATGACAGCACAGCTATTCTCCAAATAATCCCATTATTCAGCTCACTAAATAGCAGTGCATATCTCTCCAACCAATACACCACTTTATCATGTGCATAAAACACACACACACACACACACACACACACACACACACACACACACACACACACACACACTCACACACACCCATCCACCTATCATTAGTGGATTCAGCAATTTATGAAACGACTACAGAGCAAAATAAAGGTTAACTTACTTTTCATAAGTGTACGCGGCGGGCCTTCATCGCAGCAAAGGTCTTAACTGCATGCATGTCTGTCCTTCCTGTGTCATTCTACTGTGGCGGTAGTTTCTTTCCACAACAAAGTCTTGCCCAACATCAATGCATATGTGTCAGGGTCCTGTGCTCTGCTTCATTCTTTGAGAATGTCCGTAGGGTTTTTCCTCCTTGATGGATTATGCAATGTAATAATAATAATAATACAATTTATTTGTATTGCACTTTACATTTAAGAAAAACTCAAAGTGCTACAGATTAAAAAGCATGAAAGTGCTAAAAACTAAGTATAAAATCCTAAGTGAGACGGGGAGCCAGTGAAGTGATTTGAGGATGGGGGTGATGTGATCATATTTGCGCAATGTCATACAACACCCCAAATACATGTATGCTCCTGTGCTCCTGAGTGGAGAAGCCCTTCTCATTTACAGCATTGAGAGGGCAGTCCAGGACTCTGTTGATCCTGGTTCTGGTGATAGCAGTGTCTTGGTTCGATGATGGACTTGAAGGTGCATCATTCTGGCTAACAATCCCAGGAGTGGTGTCATATACTGTGTCTGTGATTTCCCCTGATTTCCTCTGTATGTTCTGTTGTGCTGGCATATGTTTTTTTACTGAATCTGAATGTGCTTTTGGCTCTGGCCTTCACCAGTTACAGGTTTTTTTTCTCCAACATTTTTAAACCTTCACCCATTTTCTCAACATTGTAAACCCCAAATTCTAACTACATTCACAAAACCCCTGATTCTTCTGGCAAAATCAAACAATCGTCTCAAAACTATAGAATCAAACTATGCTTTCAGATCATACACACAGCCAGTCACTATATAAACACTGCAGAGCATTCATTAGACACTACATAAAAAAATTGAGAGCACAGCGTCCAGGGCATGTAATCAGATAATGTCTTTATTGTATATGATTTTGCAAAAGTATAGTAATCACAACTCATCATATCATACTGTAGTAAAGTCATACAGTGTTGAATGTCTGTATATTCAGCACGTGCATACTGTAAAAATACAGTAGGCCCAAAGAACAAAGAATAATCTACTGTAAATGGAAAGCGCATTACAGTTCACAAAAAAATGGTGTGCAACTACAAAAATCAAAGATAGATTCAGATTAATTATGCCTCAGCATCACATCTTTGTGTCTTTCTATTGACAAGGTGGTGCAGTAAAATGTATACAGTAAACTTTTACCTGTTCTCGTCCCTGAAGGTCCTGGTGACCACAGCTCACATTGGGTTGTACTCTTTGCCCCCCTCGTTGTCACCACAGGGCAATTGCCTGTAATAGGTTTTCACTTGTGGGTTTCAGTCATAGACCTTCCACCACCACACAGAGAGCCTCTTGCTGTTGGAAAAACAAAGCAGTTCTCCCACTCTCATGTGACAGTCTCACATATGTACACATAAAGTACAAATAGTAATGGAAATTAGTTATTAGTTAAATTGACGTTTAAAATGCGTGCTCTGCTGCATATCAAATCAAGCGTTTCCTCAGCCAACCACCAGGGGGACAACGAGATGGGCGGTGTCATGCGCGCAGCCTGCAGCGGCAGCCTCAAAAAAGTTGTGTCTGCAGTCGACTCCGGTATTAGTAGTAGTGATGGCAAAACACTTCATTTCAGTGACTCGAATCACTTGAATCAGTTCAAAAGATTCGTTCACCGAATCGTTCAGTGCTTGGCCGGAGCTCCGACTGCGTCCTGCGGAGTCCGACTCAGGGATCAGCAGCGTGCAGGGAGTGAGGGGGAGGGGCTGCCGCGAGCGAACGTGATTCGTCCTGCGAACCAGTTCTGCTACCAGCAGAACTGGTTATTTTCTAAGGAGGTATTCAAATGTAATGAATTGTATTAAAGTGGAATTACTTTAGAATAGTTCATAAACAACAACAAAAGTAACAAATCTCCATACAATCTTTCAGTACCTCTATGGGTACAGGTACCACCATTTGAGCAACACTAATATAGTCGATACAAGGTTGTTTTATATAAATGCCAAACTGGCTCTATCATCTAGTACAGCGTTTAGCCTATACTTTTAGGAATGTGTTAATATATGAACATCTCTGTTTTGATCGTCTCCTGCGAACCAGTTCTGCTGCTGAATGATTCGTTCATCACAGCAGAACTGGTTCGCAGGATGAATCACGTTCGCTCGCGGCAGCCCCTCCCCCTCCCTGCACGCTGGCTGCTGATCAGATCCGTCCGAGAGCTCAACTGAACTGAGAAATGAACGGATCTCTTCAGTAAGTGATTCAGTTCAGTTCGTTCACCCAAAAGATTCGGTCTTTTGAACGAATCGTTCGCGAACGACACAACAGTAATTAGTAGAAGATAAGAGAGACAGACAACAGAACAGAGAGCAGACGGGTGTCGTGTGAAAGGTCAATCAAATGTCAGGAGCAGAAGGCGAGGAGCTCGTCCCTCGAAAAGGATCATCATCCGTTGTCTGGAAGTTGTTTGTATTTAGGGCAAGTGATGTTAACCGAGAACAAATCATATGCAAAGAGTGCGTTAGAGTTGTGTCTGCGCCGCAGAGCAATACAATTAAAATGTTTTAATTTTGGGTAAAAAGTGTTGATAATATTTTATTTATATTTTCCTTCTACGAGATGCGCTGTGATAAGGACCAGTCTGATGCAAATATTTGTACATTAGCCAGAATGTAGCACAACAATGGAAGTGGAAGCAGTGTTGTTCATTTAAACGTGAAAGTGCAATAAAAAGATGTTGTCCCTAAAATGTATGAATAATCGTGATCTCAATATTGATCAAAATAATCGTGATTATCATTTTGGCCATAATCGTGCAGCCCTAATGGAAATAGTGTACTTCTGGGCTCAAATATGTGCAATATTTTAACTCAATTGTTTTTATATCTTATTGTTTATAGGTCAGATATTTATATTGATATTTAGATATTGATATTGATATTTATAATTTTGCATTTTAAATTAGTTTAGTTTTAAGTCTATTTTTTTTAAATTGCTGTTTGTTGTGTGAATGCACCGTTAGGATGAATACTCAATTTCGTTGTACTCTGTGCAATGACAGTAAAGAAATTCAGATTCTGAAATGTTGTATTGTGTATTGTATTGTCCTGCTTCCTTCGTTGTCATTCCATAAACAAAATGGTCTTTAATGTTGCCCGTTTCATGTCATTTGAAACAAGTGTGAACCATTTTGAGTGCATCACAGTGCGACATGTGTTTAGTGACTGAGAATGTGGTTAGAGTTTTGCAAAAAGAGTGGTTGAGATTTTCAAATGGTGTCTAACTACCTAAACTTGACAAACAAATGGATTTAGGCCACTGAGCATTTGGCTCAGAGAATGGAGTTTAGTGTTTTAGCAACTGCAAAAGATGGCAATGCATATTAAGGCAGCTGCGAGATTAAATCAAATCGGAAAATTAAACAGATGTATGATGTGGTTATATAGGTCGTCTGGTCTAAAACAATCTCGTAGGTATACTTTACATTCCAGTAAAAGACGCACCGCAAATAACTAATTGCATGCATTTTAGTGTTGTAGTAGCAGTTCGCCTCATTGCCCATTAGGTGGCAGTAAAAGCCCGCTAAATAAACACCCTATAGGCGTGGAGTCAAAGTTCCCCACGCCGTAAAAATAGAGCGCTTGTCATCGTAACCTGAAAACATGTTCTATTTTTTATTTATTTTTATTACACACACAACAATACACAAATTCAACAGCAGATTCAGTCGCTTTTTTATTCGTCAAAAACCCACAAACGATAATAACACATGAATAACATGATCATGATCAAAACAGAAACCCCATTAAAATGAATGCCTACCACCACCATTTATAGAAATATTGCAATACATGATCGACACCTATGATCCATAGGTGCTTTCCCCCCCTACAATCCTAGCAGATTGGGATATGACTCCTCCAGAGTCAGACACCCTCCCCTTCCAGCCAGCCGAGAGGAAGGAAGGAAGGAAGGAAGGAAGGAAGGAAGAGCGAAGGAAAGACAAGTGAACAACAAGCAACAGGGAGGACGACAGCAACTACCGAGGTAGGCGCCTGTCCGTTTCCCCTTATACCTACACGTCCACACCGGTTTTTACAATAAACTTTGTGGAGCCCTTTCTGAGATGGACCGCTGAGGAAGAGTTAGCTCAACCAGCGACAGGGCTTCGGTCTGGCTGCTGCTGCTCGGCGAGGCGGACGAGCTGTAGGCCTCACGCTGCTACAATCGATCTGTTTATATCCGCGGACTCATTGAAAGAACAAAAACACCCTCACCTCCCGCTAACCCCTCCGTCACGTTTCTTCACGTTAAGCCGCGACACCGGCCGACGCCGAACGCCGACCGGTCGGACGGACGGACGGACGCCGGAGTCTGGTGACACGAAACGAGCCAGTGTTGTGGTTAGCGCGACGCTAGCGAGCTACGTGGGCTAGCCGTGGCGCCTGCCTCACACACACAGGGCTGTTGGAGAAGTTAACCAAACCCAGCGCCCCAGTGTGCTTTTATAGTTTAGTTTTGCCCGCGTTAAGGCGTTTATTTGTTTATGCGTGTGCGGTTCGGTGTGTTTTCGTTGACTTGGGTCGCTTTGTGTGTTTGTGTTTGTGTGTGTGTGTGTCCATGGCAGATATGTCTATTGAAAAGTGCACCGTGTGTGTATAGTTGGCGTCCTAGGGAACATGTCAGGAACACGAGTGTGCAGGAACAGGTGATTGTACACGGAAGTAGGTGGCGGTCTAATCGCGGCTGTCCCAGTTCAACTTGTGGTGGTGTGTTCCCAAGTGTCATCACGGTGACCGGTGGGACTATCTTATCCACTCCGTCGGGCTCCGATCTGCAGTCATTGTAAGACACTTGTTTTATTTTTATGTTTATATGTATGATTGGTTTGTCCATTGTCTCCACCCAACCCATGCTTTTGTATCTTTCCGTTTTCTTTTGATGTGGGCTGCTCGGAGACCTGGTGGTGTGTGTGTGTGTGTGTGTGTGTGTGTGTAGGGGGGGCAGAACCTGTTCCGTGAGTCTGGATCTATGTGGGGTGTGGTTGGGGTGGAAAGCGCTGGAGTTACCTCACTACACACACACATTCCCGTGTTTTAGAAGTTCTGCACACACAAATATCTACTTCACCTCACAGGGCCCTTTTAACGGGAAGACAACGGCCCAGTTCTTGATTATGTATTATTTTGAGTTAAAGTGAGTGGCTCTGTAAGGCTTGCAGGGTGGTGGACATGCCTATCTTTTTTTTTTTGCCTCTTGTCATTCACCTGCCGCCCTTATTTGAGGTGGAAAACGAGTTCCTACTTGTCGCTGGTGTCGAGATCTCTGACATTGCTGTCGTGGGATTTTTAGTCCAGCTTTAGAAAAACAACTGTTTTTAGTTCTCAACCATTTCCTGACATTGCCTGTAGTGGAGTTAGTCCAGCCAGTTGTTCTAGCCAGGGCTATCATTTCTGCTGTAATAACGGGCTTTCAGAGCCCAGCACGGGTGTGTCCCTAGGACAAGCGGAAGTGTCTTTTATATATATATATATATATATATATATATATCCTATATTATGTGTGTCTGTGCAAGCGTGCCAGTGGTCACCTGCAGCCTGAGTTTGTATGTAACTTGTGCATTTATTCTCTTTCTTTCTCTGTCCTCTTTTATTTTTATTATATATTATATATTATATATATATATATTATATATATATATATATATATATATATATATATATATATAGCCTATTGCACTGTGCTTATAGTGGCAGAGTTCTTGGAGAGGCTAAGAGACATTTTGGTCTACACTGCTCATACTGCTGCTTTATAAACTGCTTCCTGGTTAACCACAGGTCACTCCAGGAACGCCCATCGTGCACGCCCCGTTGCCGTGCCAATGCCATGGGAATCGAATGTGTGTGTGTGTGTGTAACAAATTGGTTGACAGTTGGCACAGGTTTGATTGAAAATCGTTAACCGTTCTTTGCCTATTGTGAGCCTCAGCCACATGCAGGGGCTACACACCGTAATCCAAAAACCACACACACCACACACACACACACACACACACACACACACACACACACACACACACACACACACACACACACACACACACATCTGGTGGACCATTCAAATGCAGCTGAGTCAGCGGTGCACTGACCGAGCTGCTCCAGCCCTTTCACCAGAGCCGGTTGATCCTCAGCTGTATGCTGCTGGAACATAATGCACGCCTGCCGCCTATGGCCAGCATCAACTCACTTTAATGTGGCGGCCAAAACTTTGGCAGCATATGATAGTGGTGTAACATGATCCCCACCCAGTGGCATGAGAGCACAAGGCCATACTTGTGGACGGCACCGAGATTTCATCTCCCTTTAGACAGAATAACACACGGATGTGTATGCCGTTTGTGGTTCCGTGGAGAAGCAGTGCGTGCAACGTGTGTGTGCGTGTGCCCGAGTCTGTGTATTAGCTTGTAATAGTAAGTAGCTTAAGAGGGCTTGAGTGGACATAATTCAGTGTAACACTAAAGGACACTTCCAATAAGCTCACAATGGGGTCAGAAGCAACAAGCCGTTGAAGGAGTCACATCCGTGCCTATTGATTTCTCTCCAGCACTTAGTACCGGAAAACACATTCATGCTCTTTCAAGCTCAGCAAAGCGCTTGTGGTTTCCCGTGCACGTTTAGGGGGCACATGTGCTGCAGTGGCTGGCATTGTTGACTCACACAGCTGCACCGAGTGCCTAGGCAGGGTCATGCCCAACCGGGAGCCTTTTTCTGTGTGGAGGTTGCGTGCTGTATTTCGGCAGGGCTTCCTACCGAGTCCTATGGCTGCCGCACACTCGATTGTGTGACAACTGTGGTCGTGCCACAGCTATGCTTTGGAGCTCCGGCAGTATTTGTGAGTTTTGCTTGTTCTCTTCTCACCCTAGACATCGCTTTGGGTAAAACAGTGTGTGTGTGCGCGTGTGTGTGTCTCCTCTCAGTTTCAGAAGTGTTTGTCGTGTTCTGTCACGGTTGTAATTTTTTCAGACCCAGGCTTGGACCAAACATGTAGCCGACCTGACATACTGCAGACGTTTTAATTTTCCTGCCTGAAATGACGTCTCTCAGTGTCAGTTATTTCCCCTCTTCCCGGTCGTCAATATTTCACATTCACACAAGCATGCTCTTGGTCTCCTCCTGAGTAATGAGCCAAGCAGAGGTGAATCATTGTTGGTTTGTGTGTGAGGGTAGAGCGCTTGTTATCAGGGCAGCTTCTTACAGCTGAGGCAGGATATGACACGCCAAAACTCCCCGTGGAATGTTGGAAAATGGCGTTTTTGTGGATCGCATGCCTGTGTTGCTGTGTCTTCTTTGTGTGTCTTGTGTGTCACTTTACATGATGGTTTTCTCATGTCAATAGAAACACGGGATAGGCAGGATAATGATTATCAGAACCTTGGAAATGCACACAGAAGCTGCTCTCTGTGGGATATATATCTTTTTTTAATTCAAGGATGAAACTCGTGACACATACACACACTTTAAAGGTGTGTGTAAATGAGTCTGGCTATGGTGGGAGGGGCCTGTTCACAGAAGATCGCATGAAAATATGGACTTTGAAACGGGGAATTAATTTCTGGTTTCGAGAAACGGTTGCAGTGTCGTTCATGACAAGTACTGTGTCTGTATTTGGACAATGGCTCACTGTAGCCGGAAGTGGGTTAGTCTTTGACACGCTATGCCCTGTCCAAGACGGAGTATACCCCTGCTATACTTTATGATTTATAATTCATGGGCCATACCTTTGAATGAACCATCATAAGTCTCTCCTAAAATTTTATATTTACTATACTATAATTTGTCAAAATGGTTTTGTTGTATTTTGCAGAAGTGTGAGCCCTCGTCACGAACATGAACAATAGCTATAGCACTTTCGAATCTGTGGCAAAATAGCAGTGAATGAATGGCCATACAAGTAGGCCTACTTTACACAACGTCTTATCGCGGAGACCCAAGTGAAAGGCTACATCTATTGTTTACGCTTGTAGCGAGGTCGCTCGCCTCACGCTGACACACCAAAGTCATTTTGACAAATTGTGTTGTTCAATGTTTTTAATGAAGCCGGGGCGGTCGGTTCTGATGGTTTAGTCACCCAAACCAGTGTGGTCCTGTTTAACCGTGGGCAGAATATAGCGATCGTTCACAACACCATACCACACCATACCGACCATAGTATTATCTGAGTTTTACTGTTATTTCTTCAGGTTTCATACCCTGTAAATGTGTAAATCCAAAGATTAGATATTTAAAAGGGAAGTGGAATTGAGCCATCGCCTATTCATGATGCCGATATGGTGATGATGATGATAATGGTTATTCTGTTCGGCAGTCCATGATGAAGCACACGATGATCTTAAGCGCAGGAGGCTTGGTCGGGCGTTCCGCATATATTATTATCCAGGCTGGCAGATGAGCTTTTAAAACATGAAATGGGTCTAAAATGTGGGTTTTTTGTGTGTGTGTGTGTGTGGAGGTTTTAGAGCTGTAGAAAGTTCCTCGGATTCCGTCGGTTTGCCTCCCCCTGAATAATACGTGATATATTAATGCTACCACTGTGTTATTGAATTGTAATGGCCCAGGTGAGACGTACTGGAGTGCTCGCTCTGTCTCTGTCTATCTGTCTGTCTCTGTCTGTCTCTCTCTGGTGCCACAGGGAACGTTCTATGTTGTTTAATATCGCCGGTTGTTAATGTAACTAGTTGTTCTTCTCTTGGGATGAAACAAAAAAAACATGAATTTATTTTCCACTAATCCCCCTTCACACATTACAAATCACAGACCCATATCAAACATATCACAATGGAGAAGAGGTATTTCTCAAACAACTGAGATGAGCTCAATGAGCGCAAACGTGGTTTGTAAATGAATGCTGATTTTTCTAATTTTTTACCAGAGAAGCTAGCACAATGCATGATTTAGTCGATTTCTTAGTCAAGAAACGGTCCTATTTGTAATGTAGGCCTACATCTGGTATGACGACCCTCATGTTTCAAAGGTTGCCTCGGCTTTCACCTGACGGCTTCTGTGAGATTCTGTGTCACTGGTCGAATTGTTATTATGATTGTTGTTCAGATCTGCGACTTCAACAGGAACAGTGCCTGTCTCCTCCTCCACCATGTTTTCACACTTCAACACGGTGGTGTTGTAGATAGAACCATCCGAAAGGCGCCTCTCTGTTTCTAATTGCATCCACGTATGAGCCGACCTTCTGCCCATGTGGAGGGTTGCATGCGGGACGTGCTGCTGTGTGTATGAAGTATAGGCCGCAGTCTGGGCCTTGTTGGTTTTGCTCAAAGTCGACGCTGACTTGGTGCATTCTTTTTGTTCCCCAAATAATTCTGAGAATGCCTCTGGTGTTTCGCTCTCTGTCTCCTTCATTGCATGCCCTCACCCTCTCCATTCCTCTCTCCTTCTGTCTCTGTCTGTCTCTTTCTTTCTGGGATGAGGAGAGAGAGATGTGTTAATCAGCTCACGGAATCGCAGGAACCAAAACTGTGAATACGGTTAGCTGTTTTTATCCCTCGCTTTTCTCTCCCACCTCCTCTTCCTCCCCCCCTCCTCCCTCCTCCCTCGTTGTTTTCGCTCTGCATATTACACACCGTCACCAGAGTGTGTGATTACAGGCGGTGCCGAAGATAATAACTTTTATTTTGTCCTCACTAAAGCAGAGCACATGTTCGTCGGACGTGAGCTGCTTTGACAGGGGGTTGCCTTCTTCTTCTGCCGTTCTTCTTCTTCTCTTCCTCTTTCCCCTCCTCTTCCTCATTGTGATGTCTCATCCTGCACGACGTTAGCCTTTTCTACGTGATCCATCTTTGTGGACTTTCAGCAGCTTCAAGAGAAGTCTCGTATTTTCCTGTCCTTTCCTCCTCATCCTCCTCTCGAGACCTCACCATCCATCCTGTGAGCTCACTCCTCCCTATTTGATTTCCGCAAACCTTTCCCACCTGCCTCGAGTCTTCCTGCATCATCGTCAGTACCTGTCTGGCCCACCTCCCAGGCGGAGCACCAGCAACGTCTTGACCCGGCCCATCTCTCCATAGCACTGTATCAGTCCTGCTACGGCACTCAGGGTTCTTGTTCCTTCCTTCTCTCGTGGTTCAATCAATCTGCTCCTGCTGGGCCCTCGCCCCCTGGTGGCGGGACTTCCTTGTCCTCCCGTCTCTCTGTGTGGTGTGGTGTGTGGTGGTTTAACCCTGTCCTGTCTCCTCCCTGTGCTGTCCTGTCCTGTGCTTTGCTCTCCCAGCGTGTGAATGGAGCAGTGTGCGAGCGCCGCCTCCCTGCTGGCCTCCGTGCGGGAGCAGGAGAGGCAGTTTGAGATGCTCAGCCGAGCACTAGAGGAGGAGCGCAGGTCGTGCGCCGGCACCCTGCCCCGCCCCCTCCCCGTCACGCAGGTAACGCCAAGAACGTCCAAAGCCTCACCCTCTCCGCCCCTGTGTGTGTCTGTCTCGCTCTCTCTCTCTCTCTCTCTCTCTGTCTCTCTCTCTCTCTCTCTTCCCCCCCCCCCCGTGTTGGAGACATGCCTCTTGTCGGCATGCCGATGGTCACCCACTGTTCTGTCACCAACGTTGTCATCATCCTCATCACCATCTTCATCAATCCATCCTGCAGCAACTGAGCAGTCATTGGACATTTGAAACCCCTCTCTGGGACACCGAATTGGGACGGGATGCTTTTTGTGGTGGACTTGAATCGACACAGTTGTTGCCTTTGCATTAGCCCATCTCCCCTCGCCCCCCTATCCTCTGCCAGAATAGTGTTGTTGTCATTAATACCGAGCCGGACGGCTCACTTGTGCCTCGCTCCAACCTGCTCATAACGACGGCGATGGCAGGTGTCTGTGTTAAACACGACTAAGCTTGGACGACTGGTGGCAATCTCCCTAAAACGCTGTGCATGGTGGACTAGATCTTGAGCTGGAGCCAGCCGTTCCCAGGTGCCCCCCTCTGGTGCTGGTCACGTCTTCACCCAGGGGAGGTAGGTAGACTCGCTAGTGTGGGACCACCACTGCGTCGCTCGCTCCTGTCCCACAGCTATCCCCAAGAGTCCCGGTATCCGTCGGGCTGTCTCGTCTCTGCTGGTAACCACGTCTCTGTGTTCAACTGTAAATCACATCTCCCCAACATCGCCACGCCCCGCCCCCCCCGCGCCCCTCCGGTGCCCTGCTGTGTTCGGCAGCCTCGTGTGGAACACGCTGGATTGCATGCTGACCAGCTTTTCCTGATCTCCAGATAGCTGCATTGTTTGTATCTCTTTCACCCAAACCTCTTTTGTTGTTGCCCTGTGGTTTACTTTGTCCTAATGTCGCCCGTGGATCGCAGTCCAGTCCCATAAATTGTGTTTACGTGGATTAGGGCTGAACAATTCACCGAAATATTATCGTCCTGACCGAAATAGGGCCAAGTGCAGCATACGGATTGCAGTAGCTGCAATTTTTTTATAAGGGTAAAATCTATAAATAAATAAGTAGGCCTCAATGTACATTTAGAACAGCATTATAAGTCACGTACTGTAGTGCTGCAGAGATTCCCTGGCCTCCACGTCTTTTCCTCTATATCTAATAAAACATGTTTGTTTGGTACAGACCCCAACAAATCACATCATGACGTGAGTTTTTTTGGTGATTATTTTGACAGATATTGCAATATCATTAGTTTTTTTTAGTACCATATAATGCAGCCCTAGTGTGGATCAGTGATATTTATAAAACAGGTACCTGAAATCAAGCAATCTGATTGGTTCATAGCCGTGATATAATAGCCATATACCACAGCTATGAGTCTAATTCTTTTTCACAATTGGTATCACTCCGCCTGTGGAAAAAGAGGTTCCGGTTGTTTAGCAACGGTAGGTGAACGCCCCCTAACAAACTAGCTAGCCCACCGAGGATGGATAATTTTTCAGTAATTGCACAATAAACGGCAACATACAAATTAATATAAATAAATAAACAAATTATGTAAATAAAAACGGTTTAAATCGTAATGTGTTTGACCGCTCGTATGATGCATTGCAACGTGTGTGCTGGCAGCCAGTAGGGCCTAGTATTTCAATTGTAATCTGTCTATTAGCCTACTTTCATTTTGCCATGCTTGGTGGCCGTTTTATAAAAGCAATAGCTCACTTCAGTCCGTGATATGGTTATTATATCACAGCTAAGGGGTTGAACCACGTCCGTTAGCTGTGATATAATAACCATATACCACGGCTCACGTCGTGACTCGTGAGCTATTGCTTAATTATATATAATGCCGGAAAAATGAACTAACTGCACCTAACGAAGTGGATTTCATGTAGGCCTAGTTCAGTTACAGTTAAGTAAAGAGTATTTTCTCTCCTTGCCAAGCCTCACTACTCTAGTTCCCTGCCACACCCTTTTCCCATATCAGGCACCTGAGTCACCTGACTCGAGGAATGACATCATACACCTCATTTACCTACATGCGAATTACACACACACACACACACACACTCCCCCGCCTGTGTGTGTGCGCATCATGTTTACTGATAAACATTGTGTTTAATAATACATGCGCGGAAAGCCATGCTGCACTTTCTATGCTATTCTTAAAAGTGGCACCTTACTCTTTGTGTGTGTGTGTGTGTGTGTGTGTGTGTGTTTCTGCTTCTCACACACACACACACACACACACACACACACACACACACACACACACACACACACACACACACACACACACACACACACACACACACACACACACACAGACACAGAGTCATTAAGACGCATTGCTACGCAGGCCTGGTCTTGGGTTCCGGTTAATCTTCCTGGTTGATTGGCAGCCGGGTCAGAATACAGGCAACCGGGGTCAGATGGTTTTATGTGAAACTAAGGGGCCCGGCCAGAACTGTGGCCTGTGCTCACGCCGGCTCCTTATCTCACTGCTGTGTGTTTGTGTGTGTTTACATAGCCCTGAGGCTCTCGGCATGCCTCTTGCACTCACTCACTCATTCACTCCCATGCTCACTCTTTCTCTCTCTCGCTCTCGTTCTTTCTCTCTCTCTCTCTCTCAGGCAGCGTAATGCCACCATCTCTCTCTCTCTCTCTCTCTCTTTGCTGACAGGTTCCCACATGCTGTGATCGGCCCAGCACCGCCTTCCTGGTGCTGCGTGGGGACGAGTCACACTGTTAAACTGCTCTCTCTCACCCCGTCTCACTCTCTCTCTCTCTAATCTGTCAACCATTCGGTGATGTTTTGGAGGTCTGCCGTGGTCGAGTAGATCCTTCATGTAAACACAACCCACAGAGCCGTACGATTGTCAAGATTACTCTTGATACTCACTCTAATTGTTTATATGCTTCTTATTATGCAATGATCTCATTTCCAGTGGACATAACCTTTGCTTGCTCATTCATTCATCCATTAATTTATTCATTCACGTCTTCATCTGCTCACTATTGTTATTGATCGGCCTTGTGTTTAATGCATGCCCACAAACCACAAAGGTGGCTGGAAATGCATTAGCTTATGTGCAGGTTTTAAATAATTAAGTGTGTGTGTGTGTGTGTGTGTGTGTGTGTGTGTGTGTGTGTGACCCCGTTCAGACCGTCCGTCTTCATCCTGAGATTATGTTTGGAACTCAGACTGATGGAGGCAGCACACCACTGCATTAGCCTGCACCTCTTCACAGAGACCACTTCCACCACGCACAGTCACCAGTGTCTCATTTCAATATGGAAATGATGATGAGTTTACACCATCGCAATGTGTTCCACTCCAGAGCCAAGTCTGCAGCCATTTCGGTGCATATATGCAGGCTTAAGTAGGCAGCCATCGTAAATTGGAACTCGGTCGTTGCGTATGAAAATGGCTATTAGCTAATAGTCATATATATATATACCCACCTGCTGGTTACACAGCTCTGCTCTAAACATATGATTCCAGAGAGCACCTGGAGGTGTGACTCAAGATCACAATGAATGAATTAATCTTAATTTTAATCTTAACAAATATTTGTTCACCCCAATATGGTTAGGGTGAGCGTTGGTTCATTGGTTGACCGCCTCTCTGATTATGCCCTTTTAAGGACATAGAACTCCCAGTGTTTTTCCCGTCTCACGCCTTTTAATACCCAGTCTGATCACACTCTATGCCATTCATATCTGTGCTCATCCATGATCCATGTGTGTGGAGGCATGCCCGTCTTTTTTACTCGGATCGATTTGTGTACGTGCTGTGAGTTTCCCAACGTTTCGACACCTTTCTCCTGTGCTCATAGAACGGCCGCGTACCTTGTGATGCGGACATAGAGAGGCTCACACTGAACGAGGGTTACGTCAACGGAACACATCACGTAAGCGAACGTCTGCCGATGCTGTGTTTGATGTACATGTTTGGCTGCCATTTTGTATCGACGTTGGGCCATCCAACACAATGAGACGTGTCATGTGTTTGCCTAGATGGGCCATTGCATAAGCCCTTAGTTGTCAAAATTCACATTCATGGGTTCGATTCCCGACGGGTCATGTGCTTGTCATTTCCTCTTTCTTTCAACCCTCTTTCCTGTCTCTTTCCACTCTCCTAAAAGCATAACAAGCCTGTTAAACATACATAATAAACAAAATACAGATTCATATTTGTGAGGTTTTAAATTCCTGCTGTCTTAAGCAACTGTGTGTGTGTGTGTGCGTGTGCGTGTGTGTGTGTGTGTGTGTAGTTCAGGATGGAGCCGGGTCAGTTGATGCAGGAGGCCTATGCAGAAGGGGACCCCCAGGAGTCATCGCCGATGGTTTCCATGGAGGCCACAGACACCACGGTACTCATTTAGGATGTTTCTTTTCCGTTTCTTTTTGTCTGTATTTTCTAACCTCATGACAGAGTGCAGCATGTGTGGCCCCTCGTCTGAGTCCTATAAAGGGGCCAGTCAGGTCACCATAGTGTTGGTGCTGATATGCCATGCTTTTTTTTAGCCATATACTTAACTTTATTCTCTGTGGCTTCCTGATTCATGATCTTTTTTAGGATACATGTTTTATCCATCCTACTGTTTTATATACACTTTTATCCAATGTGACTTGCAATTAGTTATTTAATTAAAAAAGATTAAGTATGCATTTTGTTAATGAGTAGGTAGGGGTTTACTACAGATAGACTGTGGATGTTAGGGCTTTGAACCCTGAACCTATTGATCCCTGTGGTCTAAAAACTACCCTCCCTGCCCTCTCGCGGACCCAGGGCATGAAGATGTCGAAGCCCACCATCACGCGGACGGTCATGCCCTCCGTGTCCGACAACATGTCCCTGGATGGCGGCTCCGTCATAGGGGGCTACGGCACCACGCCCATGAACTACAGGCAGGCCCCCGGAGGGCCCGACTACCCCACGTACACCGTCCCCCGCAACTACCACTATGGCCCCCCCGGCGGTGGCTACGAGGACTACCGCGGAGGACCTCCGCCCGCCGACGCGTACGCCAGCCTGAGTCGAGGGGCGCGCATGGACGACCGCTATAGGTACCTTTTTTATATACTTTTTTAGGTACCTTTTATGTACTTTTTATATCTATTTATTGATTTTAATCTGCGTGTGTAAAGAGTGTGTCTCACGTTCCCACCATTTGTTCCCGCCCCCCTTCCCTTGTGGTTCCTGCATGGCTGTTGCACAAGTCAACATGTGCTTGCATGATGGATTTACATGACGCCTCACGTTCATCGTAGTGTTGATGATTCCATCCAAAGCTGCGAACAATAAGCCTTGGGAATAATCAAAGACTTCAAAGTTTGCGCAAAGCCTCTTTCCCTCTTTGGCTTTGTTGTTGTCGTTTGCTCCTCAACGTGTCCTGTGTTGCAATCTATTTTGCCCTGATGCTGATGATTACCTCTCCCTGTTCTACGCCCCTCCCTCCCCCCACCCCCCACCACTCCCCCAGACCGGTCCATCCAGATGGCTACAGAACACTAGACCCCAACTACAGAGCCGCCAGCAGGAATCAGTTGGATACCTACGCGGCCCAGCCACAGGTATACACATGTACAATACAACAAGGCACAGGGGCAAGGACTTCCTTGGGGCCGTGGACGTTTATTGTATGCAAGATTAGAGAACCAAGTAGCAGTTGGTCGCCAAACAAACTCTTGACTTGACTCACTAGCTTGTGCTTTTAGACTGATCTTATGTTTTAAGACTGATCTCTGATGCTAGCCTGGTTTTACACTCTAGAAAAGAACAAAACATCCTCAAGCTTTTGTCCGTCTTAAACTAAAGATGTTTTGAAACACACTGGACTCTCATCTCACACTAAACGGTAGTTAGCCATTTATTAATCTCCGATTTGTGAGACATTAAGAAGTCAAAGTCTGTGTGCCCGTGTGTCCGTGCAGGTGGGCCGCATGGGCAGTGCGCTGGAGCTCTCTGGCATGACGAGGTTTGTCCCAGAGCATTACGGTCTGGAGGATGACCAGCACAGCATGGGCTACCCCGATGAGCCGGACTACGGCATGGGACCCTCCATGCACTACAGCACCGTGCCACGCAACCAAAACGTATACACCCCGCAGGGGCCCCCGCGGAGGACCGGGTGAGAGGTCCCTTTGATCAACCTTAGGATAGTGTAATGGCTTGGGAGGCTTGGCCCACGGGTCTGTACTGTACGGTATGGCAACAAATATGATCACAATTTTTTTTTCCCATATTGATCAATCGATATTTGCCACGATATATAATTTGAGAATGCTACCAGTTTAAAGAATATCCTGATAATGACTGAAGCCTGAAGAAACCAGAGGCTTCATTAGTTAAACTTTAGAACATAGTTTATTAATAAAAATAAAATGTCAATGGAAATATTCAACTGTGCAAACATGCTGTATCTGCCTTAACAAAACAATACAAGTTCACTTGCCTTTTAAATTATTACAAATAATGCTAATAAAACTAAAAGCTGTGACTACCTATCACAAATTCCTTTGGCAGGGTAGCAAACAAAAAAAAGTACAACTGTAAGATAAAGTAATGTAGAGGACTCAGAACACAATTCACCATACGGTTGTGTGTGGGCATTCTACATGCAGGGTTATGGTTTGCCTGTCGGTGTTTAGAGAGACTGTGCCTTTAATAGGAGGGACATAAGCTCAGACCAGTTAGTTGTGATTGGCTGCACCATCTTAAAATGTTGTGGTTTGAAGTTTCACAGAATTTGCTTACTTGATGTGTCTCGTGAGAAATGGTCTTTCTGGAGTTATTCGGAATTTGATTAAAACATATTATGAACTGGTTTTACATCTTAAATGTTTTAGAGGTAGACATCTGAGTAAAAAGTTCATTTTGAATTACAATTAACAGTTAACATTAACATTTAACTGTGCAAGTGCAAACACGCTTTAACAAAAGTAAAGAATGTAGGACACTGCACTAGTGATACCTTTTCGATCATCTTTCATATCAGAATCAGAATGAGCTTTATTGCCTTAGTTTTTCCAGACAAGGCTTTTGTGAAATTGGTGGATAACATTAAACAGAGGAATAATATAAAAATTTGCCCTTTTTTGTTCACAATTTCTTCATCTTTGGAGGTTGCCAATGTTCTTTCATCATCGCTTTTGAATTCGTGCCCCTTGCCGGTTCGATTTTTTTTTTCTCGTCCTTTCCAGAGCTTTCTTCGCCACCGCTGGTAGTAAACAATGCCTCCCGGTAGATGTGCGAGACAAAAACGGCAGACTGATTGGCTGTTGCGTTATTTCTGCTGCGTGAAAGGCTGTTAGATCTATCCATATCATGACGCGTAAAAATGTGTTTTCAATTGTAATCGTCATACATTTTATCGCGTTCCTGGTTCGAGATCGTTTTATCGGCCAGCCCTACAGGGGTCCGACGCATCTGTACTGTACACGTGGCCCACGGGTCTGTACTGTACAGGGTGCCCACAGATCTTAACGTTGGTAAATAGGTTACAGCACAAGTGTTCACACATTCAAGCCTCTCTGTCTTTTCATTTGTTTTCTCCAAAGCCTGCTAGCTCTCGTTATACGTTGTAACAGTAATTAACCTTGACCCGTGTCTCAAACTGTTCTGTGTCGGGTCTTTGAATTTGAGAGCATTGAGCCTGGAAAGTCCTTAAAGTCCTTGAATTTGTCCTTTACATTGTAGGAACCCCGACTCACATCTGGATAAAGGCGTCAGCGAAATGACTAAATGCTAAATAGCCGAGTGCATGAGGAGGATGGTAATGGTTGCCCCTCTCTGCCCATCCTCTGCGTAGGAGCTACGAGGGCATTCTGGACAGCGGCGGGGACATGTACTACTGTGGCGGCGGCGCCCCACTGGCCTATGGGGAGCGGGGCAGCATGGCGTCGTTGGACAGCACGCTGAGGAAAGGGCCTGGCCCTGGGGGCTGGCGCCAGCCTGAGCTGCCAGAGGTGATCGCCATGCTCAACTACAGGCTGGACCCGGTCAAGAGTAATGCCGCCGCCTTCCTGCAGCATCTCACCTTCAAGAACGACAAGGTAGGAGAGGACCGTGTGTGTGTGTGTGTGTGTGTGTGCTCGCTAGAATGTGGTGGTTTAAAAAGAGGTTCTTAATTGCCCAGGGCAACAAGAGTATGGGTTAATGTTTGGAAATGGGCCCGCTTTATGAAAAAAGCCCCCATAAAAATGTTACAAAATGTAACAGACAAGTAGGAATACCATCGCTGAACTCTGTCTTTCTCTTCCCCAGATGAAGACTGAGGTACGCCGGATGAAGGGCATCCCGGCCCTGGTGTCCATGCTGGACAACCCAAGCAAAGAGGTTTGGCTCTTTTCTTCACTGTCGCTTTCATTTCTTGTCCCGTTTTTTGGATATTTTCTTCACGGTTGGGATTCCCAGAACTATAATCACTGTAAACAAAAAAAAATGGCCCTTATGTGACAGAATGCGACCAGAGAGACAAATAGTTTTGTGTCAATCTTTCGTGTTTTTCGCTGGTTGTTCTTTAGGTGCACCACGCGGCATGTGGTGCCCTGAAGAACATCTCCTATGGCAGAGACGCGGAGAACAAGATCGCCATCAAGAACTGCGACGGCGTGCCCGCCCTGGTCCGGCTGCTGAGGAAGACCCGCGACCAGGACCTCACCGACACCATCACCGGTCCGTCGCTCGCGCGCACACAGACACACGTGCACACACACACTCTTCCAATTTTCCAAAATTGACGAGGATAGCCAAAGGTAGCTGTAGCAAAGCTCCTTGCCACAATGCCACGTCATGTGGCTTTGTTCGGGGCTCCTCCAAGGACACAGACAGTAGTGGTGTTGTAAAGTCCGATTTATTGCAAAAGGGTGGGTAAAATGACATGACATGGAGCAGATGGTCCTTAGCTAGCATGCTAGCGCTGTGTGTGTGTTGATGGGTGACTTAACTTGTGGTGCACTGATTAGGCAAGCCCCCACCCCCCCAGACTAACTGGGCCTGGTGAGGCCAATTAAGCCAGATACCAAACACACACACTATATATGCTACTGCTCCCACAGTAGCATATAGCCCTGAAAAATCAGATACATACATACAGTGCATCCGGAAAGTATTCACAGCGCGTCACTTTTTCCACATTTTATTATGTTACAGCCTTATTCCAAAATGGAATAAATTCATTTTTTTCCTCAAAATTCTACACACAACACCCCATAATGACAACATGAAAAAAGTTTTTTTTTAAATGTTTGCAAATTTATTAAAAATAAAAAATTAAGAAATCACATGTACATAAGTATTCACAGCCTTTGCTCAATACTTTGTTGAAGCACCTTTGGCAGCAATTACAGCCTCAATTCTTCTTGAGTATGATGCCACAAGCTTGGCACACCTATCTTTGGGCAGTTTTGCCCATTCCTCTTTGCAGATCCTCTCAAGCTCCATCAGGTTGGATGGGAAGCGTCGGTGCACAGCCATTTTCAGATCTCTCCAGAGATGTTCAATCGGATTCAAGTCAGGGCTCTGGCTGGGCCACTCAAGGACATTCACAGAGTTGTCCTGAAGCCACTCCTTTGTTATCTTGGCTGTGTGCTTCGGGTCGTTGTCCTGTTGGAGGTGAACCTTCGCCCCAGTCTGAGGTCCAGAGCGCACTGGAGCAGGTTTTGATCAAGGATCTCTCTGTACATTGCTGCATTCATCTTTCCCTCGATCCTGACTAGTCTCCCAGTTCCTGCCGCTGAAAAACATCCCCACAGCATGATGCTGCCACCACCATGCTTCACTGTAGGGATGGTATTGGCCTGGTGATGAGCGGTGCCTGGTTTCCTACAGACATGACGCTTGGCATTCAGGCCAAAGAGTTCAATCTGAGAGTCCTTCAGGTGCATTTTGGCAAACTCCAGGCGGGCTGCCATTTGCCTTTTACTAAGGAGTGGCTTCCGTCTGGCCACTCTACCATAAAGGCCTGATTGGTGGATTGCTGCAGAGATGGTTGTCCTTCTGGAAGGTTCTCCTCTCTCCACAGAGGAACGCTGGAGCTCTGACAGAGTGACCATCGGGTTCTTGGTCACTTCCCTGACTAAGGCCCTTCTCCCCCTATCGCTCAGTTTAGATGGCCGGCCAGCTCTAGGAAGAGTCCTGGTGGTTCCAAACTTCTTCCATTTACGGATGATGGAGGCCACTGTGCTCATTGGGACCTTCAAAGCAGCAGAAATTTTTCTGTACCCTTCTCCAGATCTGTGCCTCGATACAATCCTGTCTCGGAGGTCTACAGACAATTCCTTTGACTTCATGGCTTGGTTTGTGCTCTGACATGCACTGTCAACTGTGGGACCTTATATAGACAGGTGTGTGCCTTTCCAAATCATGTCCAATCAACTGAATTGACCACAGGTGGACTCCAATTAAGCTGTAGAAACATCTCAAGGATGATCAGTGGAAACAGGATGCACCTGAGCTCAATTTTGAGCTTCATGGCAAAGGCTGTGAATACTTATGTACATGTGATTTTTTTGTTTTTTAGTTTTAATAAATTTGCAAACATTTAAAAAAAACTTTTTTCATGTTGTCATTATGGGGTGTTGTGTGTAGAATTTTGAGGAAAAAAATGAATTTATTCCATTTTGGAATAAGGCTGTAACATAACAAAATGTGGAAAAAGTGACGCGCTGTGAATACTTTCCGGATGCACTGTACATACATATTTGTAAAATGCTAAAGATCTCCCCCCTCTTGTCCGCCACAGGCACGCTGTGGAACCTGTCGTCCCACGACTCAGTGAAGATGGAGATCGTGGACCATGCGCTGCACGCCCTCTCCGACGAGGTGATGGTGCCACGCTCGGGCTGGGAGAGGAGCATCAACGGAGCTGGCGGAGGCGAGGAGAACTGCAAGCCCAGGCACCTGGAGTGGGAGACGGCCCTCACCAACACGGCCGGCTGCCTGCGGTAAGACACTGGGATCCTCCAGGAGATCAGATGGAGGAATGGGGGGGGGGAGGCGGAGGAAGAGGAGGAGGAGGAGGAGATGGAGGTGGAGGAGGGCTGCAGTGAACCGAAAGTCCAAAAGAGCATCTGGCATCGCCAAGTGTTTTGCTCAATGTGGAGGAGAGTGGGTGGGTGTTTTGGTGGGTGGGTGGATGAGTGGATGAGTGCTGGGGGGTGCGGACAGGCTGTCATGGGATGGGTGAGATGAGTACGGAGGGGAGGAGGGTGAGAGACCAGCGGGGAGGGACCGGGGAGGTTGTGAGCTTGTGTGGGAGGAGTCGAAAAGGGAGATTTGAAGAAGAAGAAAAAAAGCAGAACAGATAAGAGCAGTGGACAAAGGGGCATTGACTCATACAGTGTACAGACCGCGTACGAGTCTGCAGCCTGCAGTCTGTCTGTATATACTGGTGGTGTACAGCACAGCCCCTCTGGCAACGACAAATCACAGAGTTTATGTGCCCACTATACAATATGTGCGCAATTCATTTAGCACTTTTAGAATGTAAACGGCACAAGCCAGGTGTAAACCCACTGCACTTTCATATTCATTCATTCATAAGCTCTGCCCTGGCTTGGGGAATGCGCAGGCCTGATCGTCAAAAGCACAACGGAGTGGCACAGCTCCGCTAGCCAATGACACTCCTTGATGTTGTGTTAATCATTTTCTAGGTGCGCTGGTAACAAGAGACCGCTGTCAATTACTACTTTATCTCCACAAACAACGATATGTGGGAATGATAACCTGGGTGAAAGTCGTCTTGGGTGTGCTTAACTCTGCACACCCCGCCCCCCCCCCTACTGTTTTAGACAATGCACCCGCGCTTTTGTGCAGGAAGGCGTGTCCGTCAACAGGGTTGAAGCCGCGCAGTACAAAGAACGAGGGCTGGACTGCCATTCCACGCCGCTTCCTGCCTGCCAGTTCCTTTCTTTGCGTTTTCTTCTTTCTCACAGATGCACACATTTTTTAGAGTTTTTGCCGCGGCTCGCGGCTCCGTTTCCACCGTGCCCGCCTCAGATCGTACACTTGATTGGGGCGCCGGAGCGAATGAACGAAGGCCGGACCGATCCGACGCTCGAGGCCAGAGTTGTAACTCAACTCCCCCACCGCCCCCTCCTCCAAGCCCCCTTTTAGCCCTCTTTTGTAAATAATTGGAATTCACACGCACGCACAAACACACACACACTACTACACTTGAGACGGGCTACCCGACGATTGTTCTGCATTGTGTGTATTGTGTGGTGAAAATCCTGCCTTAGCCCTGGTGATTATACCACTTCTTTATTTTCCACTGTCCTTCCCTGTCTCTCTAATCTCTTCCTCATTCCAACAACCCCCCTTCATCTTTTGCCTCTGTCATCATAATCCTTTGAACCCCCCCCCCCCGCCCTACCCCCATCCACTCCTCTTCCTCCTTCCCTCCCACTCTTCCTCCCTCATTAGGAATGTGAGTTCTGAGCGGAGTGAGGCGAGGAGGAAACTGCGGGAGTGTACCGGGCTGGTGGATTCGCTCATGTACATCGTCCAGTCCCAGATCGACTGTAAAGATGTGGACAATAAGGTGAGCCTTCACAACTTTCATGCGTTTGTTTACATTTACATTCCTTAAGATGCCATCGCCCCTCTTTTTGTTTTTCTTTAGAAATTGTTTTGTTATCTCCCCCCCCCCCCCCCACAAGTCAGTGCTTTCACTGTTCAGTTTGCTGAGGATGCTCGCGGCCTATTCAACGGCGCTAACAAGAAGCTTATTGTCCTTAGTGGATGGTATAAAAAGGGTCCAAGGGTGCGGAGCAATTTATTGGACCATAAAACGATCATGGCAGAGAAGGCGGGAATTGCAGATGAACTGTAAATGGCCGCTCTTTGTTCGCCATGTACTGGTCGTTTCTCGTGGCCTGTTTGTATTCTCATGGTAATTTCCTCTCTCTACTTTTGTGTGTGTCTCTCTCTCTCTCTCTCTACCCCATATGGACACTATCATACACGTTATATTAACGTTTAGCCCCACTGAGTCCCACCCCCCATGGATGCTATTGCTTTTTTACATCTTTTCTTTAAATTCCACCTTTTAATTGCTTATTTTATATTTTGTAAAAACTAAGGCAATAAAGCAGATTCTGATTATCTCCTTCCCTCCGTCTCTCTCTCCTTCCCTCTCGCTCTCTGTCTCTCCTCAGTTGATAGAGAACAGCATGTGTCTGCTGAGGAACCTGTCCTATCACGTGCACCAGGAGATCCCCGGATACGAGCGCTACCAGGAGGCCCTGCCCATCAACCAGGGCCCCGCCCCCAGCAGCCAGAAGGGCGGCTGCTTCAGCTCGCGCAAGGGCAAAGGTCGGTGTCTGCCTGCCTGCCTGCATGCCGGCCGTTCACATTCTCTGCCGCCCTTCTCGTGTGTCACTATCTGTAAACGAGTTAATAGGTCAGTGTGTGTAGATGATTACAAGCTGACAGGAGTGATGAAGTCATATAAACCTATACTGTTTTATGACGTGAAAGATGCATCAGTGAAAAACCTGATGTATGCAACACTATGGCGTTTTGGTGGCCCTAGTGTTGGTTTGGTACACACACAGACACAGACACACACACATACATTTACATTTAGGGCATTTGGCAGACGCTTTTATCCAAAGCGACTTACAAAGAGTACATTTGTTGAAGGAGAGATTTTGGAATAAGGCTGTAACATAACAAAATGTGGAAAAAGTGACGCGCTGTGAATACTTTCCGGATGCACTGTACATACATATTTGTAAAATGCTAAAGATCTCCCCCCTCTTGTCCGCCACAGGCACGCTGTGGAACCTGTCGTCCCACGACTCAGTGAAGATGGAGATCGTGGACCATGCGCTGCACGCCCTCTCCGACGAGGTGATGGTGCCACGCTCGGGCTGGGAGAGGAGCATCAACGGAGCTGGCGGAGGCGAGGAGAACTGCAAGCCCAGGCACCTGGAGTGGGAGACGGCCCTCACCAACACGGCCGGCTGCCTGCGGTAAGACACTGGGATCCTCCAGGAGATCAGATGGAGGAATGGGGGGGGGGAGGCGGAGGAAGAGGAGGAGGAGGAGGAGATGGAGGTGGAGGAGGGCTGCAGTGAACCGAAAGTCCAAAAGAGCATCTGGCATCGCCAAGTGTTTTGCTCAATGTGGAGGAGAGTGGGTGGGTGTTTTGGTGGGTGGGTGGATGAGTGGATGAGTGCTGGGGGGTGCGGACAGGCTGTCATGGGATGGGTGAGATGAGTACGGAGGGGAGGAGGGTGAGAGACCAGCGGGGAGGGACCGGGGAGGTTGTTGAGCTTGTGTGGGAGGAGTCGAAAAGGGAGATTTGAAGAAGAAGAAAAAAAGCAGAACAGATAAGAGCAGTGGACAAAGGGGCATTGACTCATACAGTGTACAGACCGCGTACGAGTCTGCAGCCTGCAGTCTGTCTGTATATACTGGTGGTGTACAGCACAGCCCCTCTGCCAACGACAAATCACAGAGTTTATGTGCCACTATACAATATGTGCGCAATTCATTTAGCACTTTTAGAATGTAAAACGGCACAAGCCAGGTGTAAACCCACTGCACTTTCATATTCATTCATTCATAAGCTCTGCCCTGGCTTGGGGAATGCGCAGGCCTGATCGTCAAAAGCACAACGGAGTGGCACAGCTCCGCTAGCCAATGACACTCCTTGATGTTGTGTTAATCATTTTCTAGGTGCGCTGGTAACAAGAGACCGCTGTCAATTACTACTTTATCTCCACAAACAACGATATGTGGGAATGATAACCTGGGTGAAAGTCGTCTTGGGTGTGCTTAACTCTGCACACCCCGCCCCCCCCCCTACTGTTTTAGACAATGCACCCGCGCTTTTGTGCAGGAAGGCGTGTCCGTCAACAGGGTTGAAGCCGGGCAGTACAAAAGAACGAGGGCTGGACTGCCATTCCACGCCGCTTCCTGCCTGCCAGTTCCTTTCTTTGCGTTTTTCTTCTTTCTCACAGATGCACACATTTTTTTAGAGTTTTTGCCGCGGCTCGCGGGCTCCGTTTCCACCGTGCCCGCCTCAGATCGGTACACTTGATTGGGGCGCCGGAGCGAATGAACGAAGCCCGACCGATCCGACGCTCGATGCCAGAGTTGTAACTCAACTCCCCCACGCCCCCTCCTCCAAGCCCCCCTTTTAGCCCTCTTTTGTAAATAATTGGAATTCACACGCACGCACAAACACACACACACTACTACACTTGAGACGGGCTACCCGACGATTGTTCTGCATTGTGTGTATTGTGTGGTGAAAATCCTGCCTTAGCCCTGGTGATTATAACCACTTCTTTTATTTTCCACTGTCCTTCCCTGTCTCTCTAATCTCTTCCTCATTCCAACACCCCCCCCTTCATCTTTTGCCTCTGTCACTCATAATCCTTTGAACCCCCCCCCCCCTACCCCCATCCACTCCTCTTCCTCCTTCCCTCCCACTCTTCCTCCCCTCATTAGGAATGTGAGTTCTGAGCGGAGTGAGGCGAGGAGGAAACTGCGGGAGTGTACCGGGCTGGTGGATTCGCTCATGTACATCGTCCAGTCCCAGATCGACTGTAAAGATGTGGACAATAAGGTGAGCCTTCACAACTTTCATGCGTTTGTTTACATTTACATTCCTTAAGATGCCATCGCCCCTCTTTTTGTTTTTCTTTAGAAATTGTTTTGTTATCTCCCCCCCCCCCCCCACAAGTCAGTGCTGTCACTGTTCAGTTGCTGAGGATGCTCGCGGCCTATTCAACGGCGCTAACAAGAAGCTTATTGTCCTTAGTGGATGGTATAAAAGGGTCCAAGGGTCGGAGCAATTTATTGTGACCATAAAACGATCACGGCAGAGAAGGCGGGAATTGCAGATGAACTGTAAATGGCCGCTCTTTGTCGCCATGTACTGGTCGTTTCTCAGTGGCCTGTTTGTATTCTCATGGTAATTTCCTCTCTCTACTTTTGTGTGTGTCTCTCTCTCTCTCTCTCTACCCCATATGGACACTATCATACACGTTATATTAACGTTTAGCCCCACTGAGTCCCACCCCCCATGGATGCTATTGCTTTTTTACATCTTTTCTTTAAATTCCACCTTTTAATTGCTTATTTTATATTTTGTAAAAACTAAGGCAATAAAGCAGATTCTGATTATCTCCTTCCCTCCGTCTCTCTCTCCTTCCCTCTCGCTCTCTGTCTCTCCTCAGTTGATAGAGAACAGCATGTGTCTGCTGAGGAACCTGTCCTATCACGTGCACCAGGAGATCCCCGGATACGAGCGCTACCAGGAGGCCCTGCCCATCAACCAGGGCCCCGCCCCCAGCAGCCAGAAGGGCGGCTGCTTCAGCTCGCGCAAGGGCAAAGGTCGGTGTCTGCCTGCCTGCCTGCATGCCGGCCGTTCACATTCTCTGCCGCCCTTCTCGTGTGTCACTATCTGTAAACGAGTTAATAGGTCAGTGTGTGTAGATGATTACAAGCTGACAGGAGTGATGAAGTCATATAAACCTATACTGTTTTATGACGTGCAAGATGCATCAGTGAAAAACCTGATGTATGCAACACTATGGCGTTTTGGTGGCCCTAGTGTTGGTTTGGTACACACACAGACACAGACACACACACATACATTTGGAGATTCCACGCCGCTTCCTGCCTGCCAGTTCCTTTCTTTGCGTTTTTCTTCTTTCTCACAGATGCACACATTTTTTTAGAGTTTTTGCCGCGGCTCGCGGGCTCCGTTTCCACCGTGCCCGCCTCAGATCGGTACACTTGATTGGGGCGCCGGAGCGAATGAACGAAGCCCGACCGATCCGACGCTCGATGCCAGAGTTGTAACTCAACTCCCCCACGCCCCCTCCTCCAAGCCCCCCTTTTAGCCCTCTTTTGTAAATAATTGGAATTCACACGCACGCACAAACACACACACACTACTACACTTGAGACGGGCTACCCGACGATTGTTCTGCATTGTGTGTATTGTGTGGTGAAAATCCTGCCTTAGCCCTGGTGATTATAACCACTTCTTTTATTTTCCACTGTCCTTCCCTGTCTCTCTAATCTCTTCCTCATTCCAACACCCCCCCCTTCATCTTTTGCCTCTGTCACTCATAATCCTTTGAACCCCCCCCCCCGCCCTACCCCCATCCACTCCTCTTCCTCCTTCCCTCCCACTCTTCCTCCCCTCATTAGGAATGTGAGTTCTGAGCGGAGTGAGGCGAGGAGGAAACTGCGGGAGTGTACCGGGCTGGTGGATTCGCTCATGTACATCGTCCAGTCCCAGATCGACTGTAAAGATGTGGACAATAAGGTGAGCCTTCACAACTTTCATGCGTTTGTTTACATTTACATTCCTTAAGATGCCATCGCCCCTCTTTTTGTTTTTCTTTAGAAATTGTTTTGTTATCTCCCCCCCCCCCCCACAAGTCAGTGCTGTCACTGTTCAGTTGCTGAGGATGCTCGCGGCCTATTCAACGGCGCTAACAAGAAGCTTATTGTCCTTAGTGGATGGTATAAAAGGGTCCAAGGGTCGGAGCAATTTATTGTGACCATAAAACGATCATGGCAGAGAAGGCGGGAATTGCAGATGAACTGTAAATGGCCGCTCTTTGTCGCCATGTACTGGTCGTTTCTCAGTGGCCTGTTTGTATTCTCATGGTAATTTCCTCTCTCTACTTTTGTGTGTGTCTCTCTCTCTCTCTCTCTACCCCATATGGACACTATCATACACGTTATATTAACGTTTAGCCCCACTGAGTCCCACCCCCCATGGATGCTATTGCTTTTTTACATCTTTTCTTTAAATTCCACCTTTTAATTGCTTATTTTATATTTTGTAAAAACTAAGGCAATAAAGCAGATTCTGATTATCTCCTTCCCTCCGTCTCTCTCTCCTTCCCTCTCGCTCTCTGTCTCTCCTCAGGACACACACACATACATTTACATTTAGGGCATTTGGCAGACGCTTTTATCCAAAGCGACTTACAAAGAGTACATTTGTTGAAGGAGAGGCAGCAATATATCACTGTGGTACCTGAAGAAGAATAGAGCTGTTTTTACGAGACAAATAGAACGAGTTTCATAATTGCTAAGTTGCCTGCATAAGTAGCTGGGCAGGCGTGCAATTCTAAGCATGCTACAACATCTGAGAACGAACAACAATGCTATGTGCCATTAATAAGTGTCAAGACAGTGGCGGCCCGTGGAATGTGAACTATTTAGGCGACTCTGAGAATGTGCATCGTCTCATCTGCCAGGTCATTTGTTGAGTATTGATTTTGATCACGAAACCACATGTATTTTGTCACCAATAGAATTGTTCAGTGCTCTTTTGTTGATCCTTGCACATTGCAATCAGTACAATTAAAAAATAACCCCAAAAAACATCCATATATATCTATATTTTGTAGCTTTTTACTTCTCTTATCTATAATGATGGCAGCAGATGGTGTAATTTGATCTAGCCGAGACTTAGAACAGAGACAATATTTCATCAGATGATGGGCAGGTGGTGCCTGGCCGGTGCCGTTTTTCAACACCCTACTCAAAGGGTTGCCTTGTTTTTATAACTGTTAAATAACTGTAGAATAGTTTGCTTTGCTTTTCTGCTTCTTGTTCATCGACGGATAAACGCTTTTCTTCCGTTCAAAATCTTCCAAGAATGAACGCCCAAATACAGCGGCTGCAAGACTTGACTAAACTGACCGCTGTGGAAGAATGCCCCTGCACTCTACTGCAGGCGGTTACATAAGTGCGCTTGAGACCCGGTTGGGTTTGGTGCTCTTGGCCTCCATATCTGGCATGCCCCCCCCCCACCCCCCTCCCGGCTGCTTTGTCTGTGTGGTTTAGCGGCGCGGCCCGGGAGAATCCAGCATTTGTTTGAAGAGGGGTGGCTTGGATCATGGCTGCTCTTCTCCTCTCACTTAAAACAAATCTTTCTTCCTCCTTTCTTTCCTGCCATCTCTCACCTCTTCTCTCTCCATGCCCTCCATCTCTTCATTCCCCTTACTGTCTCTACCGCTTTTTTCTCTCTCTCTCTCTCTCCCTCTTTCTATGGGGCTGTGCCTACAGAGGAGTGGTTTTCCAAAGGTAAGCTCTTGCTTCTTTATAACCTGTGCTTTGCTTGCTCCGAAATGCTTGCCTTTGCTAGTTTTAATTTTTTTCGACGAGGCACAACGACTAACATAGTGCATCTGATCTGCTACGAACTGCACCCACTAACCATTCTCACCCGTCTCTGTGTTTTTATAGTTCCTTTGTTGCCTACCCATGCACTATCTAGCGTTTTATCATTTCTGCTGCACGTGGGTCAAGTGTGCACGCCTCTTTTATTCCGTCCCTCACTCCCCCCCTTCCCCCGGGCGGTTCACTCATGCTGGAACCCTGCCGCCAAACTGTGTGTCCAGAGCGTTCTTCTGAAAGAGGATTGTTTTGGTTGTACTCTCAGGCCGGCAGGATGATGATGGAGCCTCCGACATGATTGACATTCCCAAGAGGACCACTGCTGCTAAAGGTAGAGACATCACTGTGAAATCACTAGTGTGGAGAATGGTTCAGTTGCTCTCCTTTTGAAATGTTGTTGTCCTTCTAGTTTGGTCCCCATCTCTTTTTTTTGAACGTGGATCATTTTTCACTGTATCTAACCAACATCAACCTGCTTTTTCCCATCCTTTCTCCTCCCACCCACCCACACACACAACCTGTGGTAACCCCTAACCCTAACCCTAACCCCCCCCCCCCCCCCCCTAGGCTACGAGCTACTGTTTCAGCCAGAGGTGGTGCGTATCTACACCTCCCTGCTAAAGGAATCCCAGAATCCCACAGTGCTGGAGGCCTCGGCTGGAGCCGTGCAGAACCTGTGTGCCGGACGCTGGACTGTAAGTTTAAGTTCCGATAATACCAAACACTGCCCTGCATAACAGTGACAACTGCCCACTTCCTCCGTTCCACAGGACATGCTTACTACTCTGGTCCTTCTCCTATCCACTCACTCGCACGCACTCATGCCGAGCATAAATGGAAACTAAACTGTTTACTATTTAATATTTTAGACGCTTTTATCCAACGTGAATGGAAGCAATTGCAGAGACATGTGGAGCAGGTAGTCGGTTAGACGTCTTCCTCAGCGTCGTCGACCGATGGTCTGGGGACATGAGAGATCAAACCCAGTACATATGGTCTGGAGGTCGAGCACCCTAGCCGCTACACTGTCCTCCTCCCTAAACTGCTATTCCAAGATGGATCCCAAGCAGTGTTAATTTCGTTAACGAAATGTATGACGAAAAATATGCGTTAACGACCTTTTTCCCATGACTAAGACGTGACGTTGACGTGACGAAAACGGATCTTTGAAAATAAAAACTGTGACTAAATCTATTTTTACTTTCGTTGACGAGACGAGACGAGACGAAAATGTTAGTGGTGGACGAACGGACATTCAAAATTGAATGAATTATTAAAGAGTTTGATTCCAAAACGCGATAAGCGCCATTTAAAAAAAATAATAATAATAAAATCGTTTCCGCAAAACGCGACAACCGGCTAGTTTCTCTGCATTATATATTATTATATTATTATATTATTCCCTTTCTTTTCCAAACTGTGATAAACGCCACGCAAGATTTTCAGCAACTCAGATATTATACCGCTCGGCCAATCACAGCGCGCATTCCCGTGACTTAAACTAGCCTAGTGACAACAGTCAAAGTCCTGTCAGAGCAACACACACACACACACACACACACACACACACACACACACACACACACACACACACACACATAACACACACATATCCTAAGAGATTTTTAAGCGAAATTATTCATTGAATGAAATAATGAATAACTTTGATGGAACAGAGAAGCCGGTGGTTGTTTCTACAGTGGGGGAAAAAACATAAACCATCAAAAGATCATCATAGACGGTGAGAATGTGAAGAAAATGCGACAATTCTGGCTGTGGACGCTAGAACTTAGTTAAGACGCAGAAAGCGCAACGCGTTCCTGTTCAACCTTTAGTTGATGCAGCGTAGAAAGACGTTTTGCATTCAATGATCACCAGCGAAGTCTGAGTTGATAAGTGTGACCTTAACAGTCCGTCTTCTTGGTGTGTGTGTTGCCGGCGATTTCTTGCACACACACACACACACACACACACACCAAGAAGACGGACTGTAGTCACACTTATCAACTCATTGCTGGTGATCTTGATCAAAACGTCCAGTCTTTCTACGCTCATTCAAGTAAAGTTGAACAGGACCAGGCGCTTCTGCGTCTTATAACAGTTAATAAGGTCCAGCGAGGAGGGGGGGGGGCAGGCGCGCATTGTCGGGTTTTTATCAATCAGATGAATGCATCAAATCTTCGCGCAGTATGTCGATCTATGCAATCACTAGAAGGATACCCGGTCTGTTGTTCACAGCAGTTCCGGTCATCTTATTTTTTTAAATGTGACTAAAACTAGACTAAAATTTTATGAGTTTTCGTCGACGAAAACTAGACTATAACTAGACTAACTAGGATAAAAATGACTAAATGTGACTAAAACTAATATGCATTTTCGTCTAAAGACTAAGGCTAAATCTAAAATAGCTGCCAAAATTAACACTGATCCCAAGAATGGGATGGATGGAAGAAAATTGTCCTTAAGTCCTAAGATTTACAGCAGTCGTCAGAAGTCATTCATACAATAGTTTTGAGTGACATGTTTCGGCTGTCGGTTCTTTTCAAGCTGCCTTTTTTGATAGTTTTCCCCATATGGGCCTGTTCATCCTCTGCAGCATGACACTTTAAACTAAAACGTTCTCTCTCTGTCTATCGCTCTCTCTTTCTCTCTCTCTCTCTGTCTCTCCAGTACGGCAGGTACATCCGCGCGCTGCTGCGCCAGGAGAAGGGTCTGCCCATGATGACGGAGTTGCTGGCCCACAGCAATGACCGCGTGGTGCGCGCCATGTCCGGAGCCCTCCGCAACCTGGCCATCGACGCCCGCAACCGAGACCTCCTCGGTAGGCCGTCTCCATTGGCTGGCGTCCTCACTTTGTCGTTGTTAAACTTGAATGAAGTGGGCCCAAAGCTGTGCCCTGGCACACCCCCCTAATCTAAATGTGTATTCTCTTCCATTGCCAGGTAAACACTCCGTGCCTCACCTGGTGGCCAACCTGCCGGGCGGCGGCCAGAGCCAGCCGGTGCGGGCGCTCTCGGAGGAGACGGTGGTGTCCATACTGGGCACCCTCCACGAGGTGCTGGGCTCCAGCCTGGAGGCCGCCAAAACCCTGAGGGCCTCGCAAGGCATCGAGAGGCTGGTCCTCATCAACAAGGACGGGTATGTTCCGACCTCGCCAGTCCACATTGCTTTCCTCGCTTAAAGATCAGTCTGGCCTGGCCTCAACCTATCCGTGATTTGGACCAATCGGCGTCCTACTGGCAGCTATGGCGCTTGGTTTAGGTGTGACGACAGCGAGAAGCAGCAAGTTTGTTCGGAAACAACAACGGTGATGGACGGATGGTTTATCCAATCACCTGCCAAGTATTTTTTTGAAAGTGCCCACCCCTTTTCCAAAAAGCTTCCAATGACGACTTCCCAGATGGTTCTGTGAAACAAACCATCTAGCACACCCTATGCCCAAGGTACGAGGCAACTGATCATTCACAGAGACGCAAACCTAGTTTAATTTACGTTCTTTATTTATTCTCCTACTTTCCCAATCCCAGTAGCTAGCTGTATATATCTTTTAGTATTGTTGATCTATGACACTATTTCTATTTTAGTATTTTGTTGCCGCGTTTCCACACCTGCATTTCCCCCATGGGATGAGTGTGATCTGATGTAGATGTGTGAAGACGTGCATGTGCGCGGGTGTGTGTCTGACACATGGTGGGCAGCGGGGGCAAGCAATGTGTTCTGCTAATGAACGTGTTAGTGCTAAGATTGGTAAGAACAAGGAGAAGTGCTGGTAAGAAGAATTTCAAGAATGTATTTTGCAAATATTTGCATAACCTACTTACAGCCTTTAGCAGATGCTTTTATCCAAAGGGTCTTGTGGTGAATTGTTCTAATTTAGGTATACTTGATGTGTCATGAATAAGCACATTGTAGTTGGGCGTCTTGCTTAAGCTGAATGCTTAAGGGGCCCTATTATACCACCAGGCATGAACGTGATGATCCATTACAAGCCGTTTCAAAATTGTGGTATGACTGAATTTGTCATTGATAATCGGATCCGATATTCATAATTTTTCTGATTATTGGAATCGTTATTTTGTATGATCTGAACCAACCTACGCAACCAGGGTTGTAATCCCATCCCTCTCTCTGAACCCCAGCTCACTTGCATTTTTGTATGTCTTGGCACCAAATAATAGTACTTGGCATTGTGTGGCATCTTGCTTGTTTTTGTATGTTGGTACAGCACTCAAAATGGTACTTCTGTTCTCATCCTAGCTATCTTGCTGTCAACCTAGCAGTAATGAGCACTGGAAACTTCTTCTATTAACCTTAGCAATTATGAATGCTTGAAACTCTCTATTTGAGTCTTTATGTAATCTTTCGACAAATGTACTTGTAATTTTGAGTCGCTTTGGTGAAGCGTGCGCCCAGATACCCTCAATGTAAATGTAAATACATAGCGCTCCCTGCCCCCCTGTCACCTCCAGGAACCGATCTGAGCGGGAGGTGCGCGGCGCCGGCCTGGTGCTGCAGACAGTGTGGGGCTACAAGGAGCCTGCGCCGCACGCTGGAGGAAGGACGGCTGGAAGAAGACAGACTTGCATGGTCAACCTGAACCCTCCGAGCAGCAACGCCAGGGCCAACGGCTCGTAACGAAGACAGCACTCTGCCACTTATTTAGATAAAGGTGTGTTTTCGTATACCCACGAAAGAGTATTCTTGGTTGGTACCCAACCAAGAAGAGTATTCTTGGTTGGTACAGCCAATGCACATTTGTTGATCCAGAAAATGCATTTGTCATTTGTTTTATATAAGATTCTTACATTCTTACATTTTAGGAGCAAAAGGGGACCCTGAAAGAGACATGATTCCTATGAATGACTTGGGACCAGGTGAGGCTTAAAACAGAGAATGTTTTTTGTTTTTATATGTACACAGAAAACCATCAGTGTACATGCATATGAAACGATTAGTTGCAATAATGACACTGACTTGAAATAATTTTGTACTTCATACATATTTCTTATTATCACCGGTGCCTCAACATCTTTTCCTTACAAACAAACTATTTAGGCTCCACCTATATCTAAAATTATATTATCTGACTAATTAGTAACGGGCTGGTAATTAGTAATATTACTCCAGTTATTTTTTTCCCCCATCTTTTTTCATCATTTCCTCATCCAGTAAAGAGTGTGTGTGTGTGTGTGTGTGTGTGTGTTCATGGCACACTCCTTTAATAGTGCTAGTGCTGCAGTGCAATTTTGTTGAAACCTTGCACAATGTACAACCCTTATGTTCAAAGCACTGTGTCTTAATGGATCTTAAGCGGGTCGTGTTTCCACAGAGAGTACTCCTCTCCTCGCACACACTGGCGCCTGACACTGTAACTTCCAGCTCTTGCTCAAAACCTTGGCAACACGTCGCTCGTTGCCACCCATTATATTAAATCGGATCTTCCCAGCGTTTGTTGTCTCTTCTACTGCGAAACGCTGCCCGACGCCGCGCTCCGTGGCCCGTCTCAAGACATGAGAAGCTCTGACTTGGACCAAGAGTGGATCTGAAGGCTGCTGACTTTCACCACACAACACTTACACGTGTGATTCTTGTATTGTTTTTGGATTGATTTAAAATGACAACTTTCAACTCATGTCCCTTGTCGCGACCAGCCCTATTTTGATGGTGGCACAGTTCCACAACTAAAATCTTTTATTTGTATCATTTTTACTGGTACCGATGCGACCTAGGAAAAGAATTATTACCTCACATCCACATAATAAATAGTCGCACACTTGAGCCCAGCCAAATGCCCGACAGGTGGTATTATAACCGACTGCCATCTGTATTTCGGTGACATCATCTGTCTCAGTCATCACTTCTTTACAGGTTACTGAATTCAAAAACACTGCCGCCAAACGATACTGCCTCACTAGACAGCAAGGCAGCAAGCAGCTGTCTTCCCGTTTGGGACACAGCCAATGTATAGTACCTTTTAGAGATTTCACAGGAAATAGGCCAATTGCCTTCAATCAGAACACATGGTCTTTATCACCACCTGGTGGCCGTGTGGTGCAAATGAGATGGTTTGGCTTGGTGTCGTTAAATTATGTTTGCCTTGAACAGTGGGATCTCGAGCGATCCACCTGTTTGTGTTTCAGACGGCAATATATCGCTGTGGTACATAAAGATAAGAATGGAACAGGTTTCAAGCATTCATAATTGCAAATGTAATAGAACAAGTTTCATAATTGCTAGGTTAAGAGAAGAGGTGCCAGAAGTGCCATTCTGAGTGCTATACCAACCAATCTAAGAACATACAAGATGCTAAACAATACTAACTACTATTTCATGCCAATACGTACAAATACGCAAGTGAGTGCTAGGGATTGGAGAGGAAAGGCGATGCCAACTTTGGTTGGGTCAGTGGGAATGGGTTAGGGAAATCTGAGTCTTGAGTCTCTTGCGGAAGTCCGTGAGCGACTCTGCCGTCCCGACGTCAGCCGGGAGCTCATTCCACCACTGCGGTGTCAGAACAGAGAAGAGTTGGGACTGAGCAGAGCGATGTTTGCCTGCTCTTAGTGAAGGTGGCACCAGTCGGCCAGCTGAAGTTGTTGAGCGGAGGGCTGGATCTGGGACTCGAGCAACATCATCAAATGTTGCGCTATGACCTTATGGTATAGTAAGCTACCAACTGATGACTGCCTTCACTTAGGCTTCACTTCAGGCGGAAATTACATCTTCTTGGTTGTATCCTTTTCGAGAAAGAGGCCTAGTGATGAAGTGGTTAAAATCTCAGGAAAGCGAAAGGCATGACTTATTCATGAACTGCTGAGGGCAGATTATTTTTAAGCCAATGAATGTATTAAATCTTTTCACAGACAATCCATATTAAATGTGCATATGAAGAAGCTGCACTATTATGCTTAAATATGTATAAAACATAAATCAGACATGGACACACTCTGTGCCCATTCATCCAAGTCTCCTGTATGGTCCATCAGTGGCTGGTCTGGGTACAGCACGTTTATTTTAACTTTTAATGTTCAAAATGCAATTGTATTTTTCCATCTAGATGCCTACTCCACAATTGACCAAAGAGGGAGGAGAAATACTCTGGATGACACACTCGGACCTGCTGATAAATCTGCACAGGTACACACGCACGTACATGTACACATACACGTACATGTACACGTACATGTACACACAAACGCTGTCCATTTTCAAATAGGTTGAATATTAGTCAGTTAGAAAAAATGTGGATAGTTTATTGAATACATATAATGCAAATTCAGTGTATTCAGGGTTTCCCACAGAATTGTCGTGAAGGGGGGAGTGCTTTGGAGCAAGAGGCAAGCATTATAGGGCTGTACTGTAAATGTGGAACAGTCGAATCATCGTTCTGATGCTGTAGGCAAGATTTCAGAGTTGAAAAGAGAGGGCAGCGGAGGGCATTATCCCTTTATATAATGCTAATGGAAGACATGATCATTGCAGGTTGAAGCATTGTTCTCGCTCTCTGTCTCTCCTCAGTTGATAGAGAACAGCATGTGTCTGGCTGAGGAACCTGTCCTATCACGTGCACCAGGAGATCCCCGGATACGAGCGCTACCAGGAGGCCCTGCCCATCAACCAGGGCCCCGCCCCCAGCAGCCAGAAGGGCGGCTGCTTCAGCTCGCGCAAGGGCAAAGGTCGGTGTCTGCCTGCCTGCCTGCATGCCGGCCGTTCATTCTCTGCCGCCCTTCTCGTGTGTCACTATCTGTAAACGAGTTAATAGGTCAGTGTGTGTAGATGATTACAAGCTGACAGGAGTGATGAAGTCATATAAACCTATACTGTTTTATGACGTGCAAGATGCATCAGTGAAAAACCTGATGTATGCAACACTATGGCGTTTTGGTGGCCCTAGTGTTGGTTTGGTACACACACAGACACAGACACACACACATACATTTACATTTAGGGCATTTGGCAGACGCTTTTATCCAAAGCGACTTACAAAGAGTACATTTGTTGAAGGAGAGGCAGCAATATATCACTGTGGTACCTGAAGACAGGAACAGAGCTGCTTTTTGAGACAAATAGAACGCGTTTCATAATTGCTAAGTTGCCTGCATAAGTAGCTGGGCAGGCGTGCAATTCTAAGCATGCTACAACATCTGAGAACGAACAACAATGCTATGTGCCGTTAATAAGTGTCAAGACAGTGGCGGCCCGTGGAATGTGAACTATTTAGGCGACTCTGAGAATGTGCATCGTCTCATCTGCCAGGTCATTTGTTGAGTATTGATTTTGATCACGAAACCACATGTATTTTGTCACCAATAGAATTGTTCAGTGTTCTTTTGTTGATCCTTGCACATTGCAATCAGTACAATTAAAAAATAACCCCAAAAAACATCCATATATATCTATATTTTGTAGCTTTTTACTTCTCTTATCTATAATGATGGCAGCAGATGGTGTAATTTGATCTAGCCGAGACTTAGAACAGAGACAATATTTCATCAGATGATGGGCAGGTGGTGCCTGGCTGGTGCCATTTTTCAACACCCTACTCAAAGCGTTGCCTTGTTTTTATAACTGTTAAATAACTGTAGAATAGTTTGCTTTGCTTTTCTGCTTCTTGTTCATCGACGGATAAACGCTTTTCTTCCGTTCAAAATCTTCCAAGAATGAACGCCCAAATACAGCGGCTGCAAGACTTGACTAAACTGACCGCTGTGGAAGAATGCCCCTGCACTCTACTGCAGGCGGTTACATAAGTGCGCTTGAGACCCGGTTGGGTTTGGTGCTCTTGGCCTCCATATCTGGCATGCCCCCCCCCCACCCCCCTCCCGGCTGCTTTGTCTGTGTGGTTTAGCGGCGCGGCCCGGGAGAATCCAGCATTTGTTTGAAGAGGGGTGGCTTGGATCATGGCTGCTCTTCTCCTCTCACTTAAAACAAATCTTTCTTCCTCCTTTCTTTCCTGCCATCTCTCACCTCTTCTCTCTCCATGCCCTCCATCTCTTCATTCCCCTTACTGTCTCTACCGCTTTTTTCTCTCTCTCTCTCTCTCCCTCTTTCTATGGGGCTGTGCCTACAGAGGAGTGGTTTTCCAAAGGTAAGCTCTTGCTTCTTTATAACCTGTGCTTTGCTTGCTCCAAAATGCTTGCCTTTGCTAGTTTTAATTTTTTTCGACGAGGCACAACGACTAACATAGTGCATCTGATCTGCTACGAACTGCACCCACTAACCATTCTCACCCGTCTCTGTGTTTTTATAGTTCCTTTGTTGCCTACCCATGCACTATCTAGCGTTTTATCATTTCTGCTGCACGTGGGTCAAGTGTGCACGCCTCTTTTATTCCGTCCCTCACTCCCCCCCTTCCCCCGGGCGGTTCACTCATGCTGGAACCCTGCCGCCAAACTGTGTGTCCAGAGCGTTCTTCTGAAAGAGGATTGTTTTGGTTGTACTCTCAGGCCGGCAGGATGATGATGGAGCCTCCGACATGATTGACATTCCCAAGAGGACCACTGCTGCTAAAGGTAGAGACATCACTGTGAAATCACTAGTGTGGAGAATGGTTCAGTTGCTCTCCTTTTGAAATGTTGTTGTCCTTCTAGTTTGGTCCCCATCTCTTTTTTTGAACGTGGATCATTTTTCACTGTATCTAACCAACATCAACCTGCTTTTTCCCATCCTTTCTCCTCCCACCCACCCACACACACAACCTGTGGTAACCCCTAACCCTAACCCTAACCCCCCCCCCCCCCCCCCCCTAGGCTACGAGCTACTGTTTCAGCCAGATGGTGGTGGCGTATCTTACACCTCCCTGCTAAAGGAATCCCAGAATCCCACAGTGCTGGAGGCCTCGGCTGGAGCCGTGCAGAACCTGTGTGCCGGACGCTGGACTGTAAGTTTAAGTTCCGATAATACCAAACACTGCCCTGCATAACAGTGACAACTGCCCACTTCCTCCGTTCCACAGGACATGCTTACTACTCTGGTCCTTCTCCTATCCACTCACTCGCACGCACTCATGCCGAGCATAAATGGAAACTAAACTGTTTACTATTTAATATTTTAGACGCTTTTATCCAACGTGAATGGAAGCAATTGCAGAGACATGTGGAGCAGGTAGTCGGTTAGACGTCTTCCTCAGCGTCGTCGACCGATGGTCTGGGGACATGAGAGATCAAACCCAGTACATATGGTCTGGAGGTCGAGCACCCTAGCCGCTACACTGTCCTCCTCCCTAAACTGCTATTCCAAGATGGATCCCAAGCAGTGTTAATTTCGTTAACGAAATGTATGACGAAAAATATGCGTTAACGACCTTTTTCCCATGACTAAGACGTGACGTTGACGTGACGAAAACGGATCTTTGAAAATAAAAACTGTGACTAAATCTATTTTTACTTTCGTTGACGAGACGAGACGAGACGAAAATGTTAGTGGTGGACTAACGGACATTCAAAATTTAATGAATTATTAAAGAGTTTGATTCCAAAACGCGATAAGCGCCATTTAAAAAAAATAATAATAATAATAATCGTTTCCACAAAACGCGACAACCGGCTAGTTTCTCTGCATTATATTATTATATTATTATATTATTCCCTTTCTTTCCAAACTGTGATAAACGCCACGGCAGATTTTCAGCAGACTCAGATATATCCGCTCGGCCAATCACAGCGCGCCATTCCCGTGACTTAACTAGCCTAGTGACAACAGTCAAAGTCCTGTCAGAGACAACACACACACACACACACACACACACACACACACACACACACACACACACACACACACACACACATACACACACATATCCTAAGAGATTTTAAGCGAAATTATTCATTGAATGAAATAATGAATAACTTTGATGGAACAGAGGAGCCGGTGGTTGTTTCTACAGTGGGGAAAAAACATAAACCATCAAAAGATCATCATAGACGGGAGAATGTGAAGAAAATGCGACATTCTGGCTGTGGACGCTAGACCTTATTAAGACGCAGAAGCGCCTGGTCCTGTTCAACTTTAGTTGAATCAGCGTAGAAAGACGTTTTGATCAAGATCACCAGCAATGAGTTGATAAGTGTGACTACAGTCCGTCTTCTTGGTGTGTGTGTGTGTTGCCGGCGATTTCTTGCACACACACACACGCACACACACACACGCACCAAGAAGACGGACTGTAGTCACACTTATCAACTCATTGCTGGTGATCTTGATCAAAACGTCCAGTCTTTCTACGCTCATTCAAGTAAAGTTGAACAGGACCAGGCGCTTCTGCGTCTTATAACAGTTAATAAGGTCCAGCGAGGAGGGGGGGGGGGGGGGCAGTCGCGCATTGTCAGGTTTTTATCAATCAGATGAATGCATCAAATCTTCGCGCAGTATGTCGATCTATGCAATCACTAGAAGGATACCCGGTCTGTTGTTCACAGCAGTTCCGGTCATCTTATTTTTTTAAATGTGACTAAAACTAGACTAAAATTTTATGAGTTTTCGTCGACGAAAACTAGACTATAACTAGACTATAACTAGACTAACTAGGATAAAAATGACTAAATGTGACTAAAACTAATATGCATTTTCGTCTAAAGACTAAGGCTAAATCTAAAATAGCTGCCAAAATTAACACTGATCCCAAGAATGGGATGGATGGAAGAAAATTGTCCTTAAGTCCTAAGATTTACAGCAGTCGTCAGAAGTCATTCATACAATAGTTTTGAGTGACATGTTTCGGCTGTCGGTTTCTTTTCAAGCTGCCTTTTTTGATAGTTTTCCCCCATATGGGCCTGTTCATCCTCTGCAGCATGACACTTTAAAACTAAAACGTTCTCTCTCTGTCTATCGCTCTCTCTTTCTCTCTCTCTCTCTGTCTCTCCAGTACGGCAGGTACATCCGCGCGCTGCTGCGCCAGGAGAAGGGTCTGCCCATGATGACGGAGTTGCTGGCCCACAGCAATGACCGCGTGTGCGCGCCATGTCCGGAGCCCTCCGCAACCTGGCCATCGACGCCCGCAACCGAGACCTCCTCGGTAGGCCGTCTCCATTGGCTGGCGTCCTCACTTTGTCGTTGTTAAAACTTGAATGAAGTGGGCCCAAAGCTGTGCCCTGGCACACCCCCCTAATCTAATGTGTATTCTCTTCCATTGCCAGGTAAACACTCCGTGCCTCACCTGGTGGCCAACCTGCCGGGCGGCGGCCAGAGCCAGCCGGTGCGGGCGCTCTCGGAGGAGACGGTGGTGTCCATACTGGGCACCCTCCACGAGGTGCTGGGCTCCAGCCTGGAGGCCGCCAAAACCCTGAGGGCCTCGCAAGGCATCGAGAGGCTGGTCCTCATCAACAAGGACGGGTATGTTCCGACCTCGCCAGTCCACATTGCTTTTCCTCGCTTAAAGATCAGTCTGGCCTGGCCTCAACCTATCCGTGATTTGGACCAATCGGCGTCCTACTGGCAGCTATGGCGCTTGGTTTAGGTGTGACGACAGCGAGAAGCAGCAAGTTTGTTCGGAAACAACAACGGTGATGGACGGATGGTTTATCCAATCACCTGCCAAGTATTTTTTTGAAAGTGCCCACCCCTTTTCCAAAAAGCTTCCAATGACGACTTCCCAGATGGTTCTGTGAAACAAACCATCTAGCACACCCTATGCCCAAGGTACGAGGCAACTGATCATTCACAGAGACGCAAACCTAGTTTAATTTACGTTCTTTATTTATTCTCCTACTTTCCCAATCCCAGTAGCTAGCTGTATATATCTTTTAGTATTGTTGATCTATGACACTATTTCTATTTTAGTATTTTGTTGCCGCGTTTCCACACCTGCATTTCCCCCATGGGATGAGTGTGATCTGATGTAGATGTGTGAAGACGTGCATGTGCGCGGGTGTGTGTCTGACACATGGTGGGCAGCGGGGGCAAGCAATGTGTTCTGCTAATGAACGTGTTAGTGCTAAGATTGGTAAGAACAAGGAGAAGTGCTGGTAAGAAGAATTTCAAGAATGTATTTTGGCAAATATTTGCATAACCTACTTACAGCCTTTAGCAGATGCTTTTATCCAAAGGGTCTTGTGGTGAATTGTTCTAATTTAGGTATACTTGATGTGTCATGAATAAGCACATTGTAGTTGGGCGTCTTGCTTAAGCTGAATGCTTAAGGGGCCCTATTATACCACCAGGCATGAACGTGATGATCCATTACAAGCCGTTTCAAAATTGTGGTATGACTGAATTTGTCATTGATAATCGGATCCGATATTCATAATTTTTCTGATTATTGGAATCGTTATTTTGTATGATCTGAACCAACCTACGCAACCAGGGTTGTAATCCCATCCCTCTCTCTGAACCCCAGCTCACTTGCATTTTTGTATGTCTTGGCACCAAATAATAGTACTTGGCATTGTGTGGCATCTTGCTTGTTTTTGTATGTTGGTACAGCACTCAAAATGGTACTTCTGTTCTCATCCTAGCTATCTTGCTGTCAACCTAGCAATAATGAGCACTGGAAACTTCTTCTATTAACCTTAGCAATTATGAATGCTTGAAACTCTCTATTTGAGTCTTTATGTAATCTTTCGACAAATGTACTTGTAATTTTGAGTCGCTTTGGTGAAAGCGTGCGCCAGATACCCTCAATGTAAATGTAAATACATAGCGCTCCCTGCCCCCCTGTCACCTCCAGGAACCGATCTGAGCGGGAGGTGCGCGGCGCCGGCCTGGTGCTGCAGACAGTGTGGGGCTACAAGGAGCTGCGCCGCACGCTGGAGAAGGACGGCTGGAAGAAGACAGACTTCATGGTCAACCTGAACCCTCCGAGCAGCAACGCCAGGGCCAACGGCTCGTACGAAGACAGCACTCTGCCACTTATAGATAAAGGTGTGTTTTCGTATACCCACGAAAGAGTATTCTTGGTTGGTACCAACCAAGAAGAGTATTCTTGGTTGGTACAGCCAATGCAACATTTGTTGATCCAGAAAATGCATTTGTCATTTGTTTTATATAAGATTCTTACATTCTTACATTTTAGGAGCAAAAGGGGACCCTGAAAGAGACATGATTCCTATGAATGACTTGGGACCAGGTGAGGCTTAAAACAGAGAATGTTTTTTGTTTTTATATGTACACAGAAAACCATCAGTGTACATGCATATGAAACGATTAGTTGCAATAATGACACTGACTTGAAATAATTTGTACTTCATACATATTTCTTATTATCACCGGTGCCTCAACATCTTTTTCCTTACAAACAAACTATTTAGGCTCCACCTATATCTAAAATATATATCTGACTAATAGTAACGGGCTGGTAATTAGGTAATATACTCCAGTTATTTTTTTCCCCCATCTTTTTTCATCATTCCTCATCCAGTAAAGAGTGTGTGTGTGTGTGTGTGTGTGTGTTCATTGCACACTCTTTAATAGTGCTAGTGCTGCAGTGCAATTTTGTTGAAACCTTGCACAATGTACAACCCTTATGTTCAAAGCACTGTGTCTTAATTGGATCTTAAGCGGGTCGTGTTTCCACAGAGAGTACTCCTCTCCTCGCACACACTGGCGCCTGACACTGTAACTTCCAGCTCTGCTCAAAACCTTGGCACACGTCGCTCGTTGCCACCCATTATATTAAATCGGATCTTCCAGCGTTTTGTTGTCTCTTCTACTGCGAAACGCTGCCCGACGCCGCGCTCCGTGGCCCGTCTCAAGACATGAGAAGCTCTGACTTGGACCAAGAGTGGATCTGAAGGCTGCTGACTTTCACCACACAACACTTACACGTGTGATCTTGTATTGTTTTTGGATTGATTTAAAATGACAACTTCAACTCATGTCCTTGTCGCGACAGCCCTATTTTGATGGTGGCACAGTTCCACAACTAAATCTTTTTATTTGTATCATTTTTACTGGTACCGATGCGACCTAGGAAAAGAATTATTACCTCACATCCACATAATAAATAGTCGCACACTTGAGCCCAGCCAAATGCCCGACAGGTGGTATTATAACCGACTGCCATCTGTATTTCGGTGACATCATCTGTCTCAGTCATCACTTCTTTACAGGTTACTGAATTCAAAAACACTGCCGCCAAACGATACTGCCTCACTAGACAGCAAGGCAGCAAGCAGCTGTCTTCCCGTTTGGGACACAGCCAATGTATAGTACCTTTTAGAGATTTCACAGGAAATGGGCCAATTGCCTTCAATCAGAACACATGGTCTTTATCACCACCTGGTGGCCGTGTGGTGCAAATGAGATGGTTTGGCTTGGTGTCGTTAAATTATGTTTGCCTTGAACAGTGGGATCTCGAGCGATCCACCTGTTTGTGTTTCAGACGGCAATATATCGCTGTGGTACATAAAGATAAGAATGGAACAGGTTTCAAGCATTCATAATTGCAAATGTAATAGAACAAGTTTCATAATTGCTAGGTTAAGAGCAGAGGTGCCAGAAGTGCCATTCTGAGTGCTATACCAACCAATCTAACAACATACAAGATGCTAAAAAATACTAACTACTATTTCATGCCAATACTTACAAATACGCAAGTGAGTGCTAGGGATTGGAGAGGAAAGGCGATGCCAACTTTGGTTGGGTCAGTGGGAATGGGTTAGGGAAATCTGAGTCTTGAGTCTCTTGCGGAAGTTCGTGAGCGACTCTGCCGTCCCGACGTCAACCGGGAGCTCATTCCACCACTGCGGTGTCAGAACAGAGAATAGTTGGGACTGAGCAGAGCAATGTTTGCCTGCTCTTAGTGAAGGTGGCACCAGTCGGCCAGCTGAAGTTGTTGAGCGGAGGGCTGGATCTGGGACTCGAGCAACATCATCAAATGTTGCGCTATGACCTTATGGTATAGTAAGCTACCAACTGATGAGTGCCTTCACTTAGGCTTCACTTCAGGCGGAAATTACATCTTCTTGGTTGTATCCTTTTCGAGAAAGAGGCCTAGTGATGAAGTGGTTAAAATCTCAGGAAAGCGAAAGGCATGACTTATTCATGAACTGCTGAGGGCAGATTATTTTTAAGCCAATGAATGTATTAAATCTTTTCACAGACAATCCATATTAAATGTGCATATGAAGAAGCTGCACTATTATGCTTAAATATGTATAAAACATAAATCAGACATGGACACACTCTGTGCCCATTCATCCAAATCTCCTGTATGGTCCATCAGTGGCTGGTCTGGGTACAGCACGTTTATTTTAACTTTTAATGTTCAAAATGCAATTGTATTTTTCCATCTAGATGCCTACTCCACAATTGACCAAAGAGGGAGGAGAAATACTCTGGATGACACACTCGGACCTGCTGATAAATCTGCACAGGTACACACGCACGTACATGTACACATACACGTACATGTACACGTACATGTACACACAAACGCTGTCCATTTTCAAATAGGTTGAATATTAGTCAGTTAGAAAAAATGTGGATAGTTTATTGAATACATATAATGCAAATTCAGTGTATTCAGGGTTTCCCACAGAATTGTCGTGAAGGGGGGAGTGCTTTGGAGCAAGAGGCAAGCATTATAGGGCTGTACTGTAAATGTGGAACAGTCGAATCATCGTTCTGATGCTGTAGGCAAGATTTCAGAGTTGAAAAGAGAGGGCAGCGGAGGGCATTATCCCTTTATATAATGCTAATGGAAGACATGATCATTGCAGGTTGAAGCATTGTTGCCGTCATATTATAACATATATGTTAATTAGTTTTGTATCGGTGGTCGGTCGTTGCGCCTCGCCTAAAGACAGCCGTGGGAAACCCTGCCATTTGTGGATCGATGTATACGCTTTCTACCTCTCCTTACTCTGGGGCAGAAATCCCCACATCTCCACAGGGGACTGAATGTTCAGGCATGTCTTGAGAACAACTTCTAGGTGTTTTCCTCAACCTCATCCCCCTCTCCCCTTGACTCAACCATCATCCCCCAGCACCCCTTGACCTGACCTAACCTCAAACTAACCTTGTTGTCACACTTCCATTCCCAGCCCCCTCCCCCTCCCCCCACCTCCCCATACCCCCCTCCCCCTCCCCACCTCCCATACCCCCCCCCCCCACGTCTGAAACCTCCCGTCATGCTCTCTGATGGTCGCACCTATGGTTGTTGTTGTGAAACCTTCTATGTGACTCGACTCTCTGCTTCCAGCTCTCTAACTCAATGACTAACTCTCTCTTTTTTCCCTCACACACCTCTTCTCAGGGAGGGATGTATGGGGAGAAGCAGGCCTCTTTGCCTCTTATGGATTCTTATGATGGTTAGGCCCCTCCCACTGTAACACTGCATGTGAGAGCATGGTATGTGTCCCACCCCCACCAGTTCTGTGACTCGACAGGCTGCATGGCTTCACACAGCAGTCATGTCTCGATATGACCCTATTAATTTGTGTGTGTGTGTGTGTGTGTGTGTGTGTGTGTGTGTGTGTGTGTGTGTGTGTGTGTGTGTGTGTGTGTGTGTGTGTGTGTGTGTGTGTGTGTGTGTGTGTGTGTGTGTGTGTGTGTCTTTTATATTTTTTTTTGTACCCCTCTGCTTGAGAAGCGTACAAGTGGCTTTGTGTTTTGGTGACCGGCTGCCTATCGGCACATAGTTTCCATTGTGTTTTTAAAGTGAATAGTTTTGAGCTGTATACATTATTGCAAACGAATGTGTTTGGCGATGTTAATTTGGCTTGTATTTGAGTGAAGGCGCTCCCTTTATAATAACTCCCATACGTGTGAATCTTTTTCTTCCCGCAGAAAAACTGATTGTGTGCATCACTCGACGACAGCCCCCTGCCACCTACTGCCCATGCTAGGCTAAAACACCCATGGGACCTCAGCCACTACAACTACTATCACTACTACTACTACTACTACTACTACGACTAGTACGCTACACACTACAAACTTCAAACCATTTCCTATATCTGTCTCCCCCCCTCCTCTCTCTATCTCCCTGTTAACATTCCTTTGTCGGACCTGAAAGACTGATCACTTATTGAGGGGCGACCTGAAGAATGGGGGTAGGGGGGGAGGGGGTTCTCTCAGCTCTTCCCCCTGTGGACTTTATGACATTATGACCACTTCAGCTTCTTCTTCCTCCCCCCCTTCCCCCCTACCACTACTCCACCGGCCCCCCACCCAATACACTATCATACAATACACTACTACAAACCTGTATACTATGACTATGACTTGCGACAGCGAAGCTTTGGAAATCTGGACATTTATGGAGTTCAGGATGACATACAGACAACGTACACTACATTTTGCCAAATTCATCAAAAGGGATTTTAGTTTTGGAACAGAAGCACCATGGCAGTGGAGTTTTGCAGAATGGGTGTTACAAATTACTTCAAAAACAAACAAAAACAAAGGCTTGTGGTGACTTTTGGTGTTGTTAAAGGTTGATTTGTGAAACCGATTTCTACCACCGGATCCGATTTTTGCGTATTGAGATATCTGTGATGCTTCAACTTGTTCTTTGACAGTGGGTGTTTTAACTTTTGCTTCGCATAGTACTACAGTTAACAACATATTGCCAAATGAAACTGCTTCTGCTGCCATTGTTTGACAATATTATATCCACGGGACTTTCTCTCAACGCCCTCAGACCACCTTTATTGCAGTTACACTGAAAGACATCTCACTTAATTTTGCCTGTGGGGGAAAACGTGGAGGGGTGGGGGTTAAATCTGCATTCTCTAAATGTTATTGTCTATCAAAGACCAAAGGGGTAGAGATGTTAATATTGTGAACTCCAGAACAGCTCCAGATAGAAATACACTGCATAGGCCAGACACACAATTCTCTGCCTTATTAGAATAGTGTGTGAAGTCTGCCCTATGTGATAGATTTCCAATGATGTTATTTAGCATAAGAACTGTTCTTCTGATTCTTGGGAGGTGTTGAATGAATTTGATTGTTCAATGAGTGCATTTATTTTTTATCTGCAAATCTATATTATGAATGTGTAAATATGAGACTGACACTTAACATAATGTCTGTGTGGGCTAACTGGAGTACCTTGCTCGTTCACAATAGGGTCGATAGTTAACCAATCAGTGTGCTTTGTTGAAAGTTACGAGTTGACGAGTGTGGAGCTCAACAGTTCTATATTCCACATGGTATTGGAATGTATGAATTTGTATGTTAAGGCTGTTTTTAATGTAATAGTCTTTTTTTTTTCTTTTTTTTTTAAAAGTAGAATATACAACTCTTGAGTTCGGTAGAATTCCGCGCCCCCAAAAGGGCCTGCGCTGGCTGGATTGGGGCTGGTAGACCATGCATTGAGCAGTGCGTGGAAAAGGACTCATTACTAACGGCTTTGCCTACGTTTCTTTAGTACCGTGCCTACTCTCTAGAAGACTGCATAATCTTAGTGTTGAGATGTAGATATTGAGTGGACGATTTAACTAAACGAAAAGCACTAGGGGGTATAATGTATTGTTTTCTTTTCTTTTCAACATGCCAATGAAACACTACAGATGAATCAATTCTTTCTCTGCACACATTTTCCCCCAGCGTTTAAATGTGAAACTCAGATTGTAAGTCAAGTACAGATGACCGTATGGGTGACTTGACTTTATTTGAACTAAGCAGTGGTTCACCATACTTTTGATTATTTGGGCTATAAGATGAGAAATTAAAGCACATTCAAACAATATATACTATACAAGAGAATATTTGCTAATTTTGTTCCATTTCATACTATGTTTTTATGCTTTGATTTTGGTTACATTATTTGGGATGCTTTGGGGTGAATGCATATGCAATCAGTTTTTATGTTTGATAAAATGCATTTGTAGTTTATATTTTAATTAAATACAACAAAACCTTAAATATATATAAATATCCATTTTGTCATTCATCAATTACTGTAACACTAATCGAAAAGCTGATTCTGAAACAAATCTTAATTTCTTTACCATGGCCTTTTAAAGTTGCACATTTCACATTTAAATTGAAATATGTAACTAAGTACATTTTTATATATAAATAAAAGATGATTTTTCTGACGTTTTCTTTGGCTCTTCCTGGTTATTGGTCCGACGTTTTTAAAGTATTGTATTTTGCACAATCGTGGTAATTGAGAGGAAGTTTCATATATAACCTTTTATGACAGATCAACGAGGATTACTTGAAACACACATAATATCGTTTTTTTACTTATTATATCAAATGTGCTAAACTATAATCCTCATTGGCCGCGCCAACCACCCGTACCGTAACACCACGAATAGACGAGCAGCGACAATCCGAGCGGCGGCTGCTGTGGGCTTGACCGTGTGTCCGCAGATGACGCCTCCGCAGAACCAAATAAATTGGTTTGGTATTACACATGTTTCTTGCAAATGTACATAATCCAGAATCAGTGGTGGAAAAACAAAAAAAACAAGGTAAGTTAAGAGTGTTGGGTTGTGCGAATGTGTTGTAATAACTCAATCAAGCTAATGCAGGTGTTCATTTAAAGCGCATTCAATCAAGGATCACGGTTGTTGGCATGCTTGTTTAAATGCTGTAAAAATGAGTGCTTTCGGTGTTTTTGTTGCCTGTTCTTCTGTGGTTATGTGGACATTTAAATTGGAAAAGAATCCTGCAAATGTGACGACGAAAATGTTTCAAAACTTGTGGACTAGTTGTACCCATTGTACACATTTCATCATTTTAAAGTCCTCACGTTCACATTGTGTATAGTACACGGCTCTTACTCACTCTTACTAACGACCTATTGACGCGTGAGGAACACACACATGTATCTGTGGTCGTCTGTATTTCCTCCTATTATAGTGATGAGTTACTGGCGGCTCCCGGGCTTTCAGACGCAGTTGCTGAGGGAACTGCAGAGACAGCAGCAGAATAACAGCCTCCATTGTGATACCCTTTTACACACTGATGGTACGCCTACTTACTGTAATAGAAGGCTTTACATTTGCTTAGGGTCATGACCAAAATGCCATATAGTTCATTTAGGATACGTGTGATCAGAGAGTGGGCAATATAACAACTATTTAGGGATTGAATGCAAAGGGTGCAACATCACCTGATTTGTCATTTCCACTTCCTTTTGCTTCACCTCACTAAGGCATCTCAGTCCCAGTGCATGGCTGCATCCTGGCCGCTCTCAGCCCTTACCTGTCCCAAAAAGTCTCTGCATCTCCGTGTCCTCCGGCTGGCCAGCAGCGCAGAGTCAAGCTTCAGGTGGTCAACGCCCAGACCCTCCTGAAGCTTGTGGGCCTGTTGTACTCCGGTTCATTCGAGGGGAATGAAAGCACGGACCCGGCTGATGTGCTGGCGGCTGCCGACCAGCTGGGATTCGATCGCCTTGTGGAAGGATGGGGAGACGCGTGCAATGTGGAGGTGCAGGTGGGAACGAAGGGAAAACGGGATGTAGAGACTCAAGTTGAGGGGACAGGCTTTGTAGAGGCGGCAACACAGACCATCAGAGGCCAAAGCGATGTTTGTCTCTCGCCGTCAGCCCAAAACACCCCTCTCCCTGAGGTGCTCGGCTCCGTTCCCACCACAGATGGATGGAAAAAAAGGAGCCCAACCAGAATGACAGCAATGGGGTTGGTTAAGACCCGGGAATTATCTATCAAGGTAACTGTTTCTCTGGCATTGAATGAAATGAATGACGGCGCCATCTGTAGGGTCAGGAGATCAACCTTATCAACAAACATGATGTTCGACAAACTAAGTTTGTCAAACATCATTCTCTTTCTATTTGATGAAGTTCAAGGGGCTCTATTATACCACCAGGTATGATTAGCCAATACAAGCCATTTCAAAATTGTCATGTGACTATATTTGCCATTGTGACAAAGTGCTGACTAGATCAGACTACCAGCAGAGCCAGTACCCACACCGAAGCAGCTGGTAAACTGAGCTAGTAATCATACATCTAGGTGGACACTCCCACTTGTGATGCAACTTCGTCACAATGACAATTTTAGTCACATGACTGCTTTGAAACGGACGTTCACACCTAGAGGGCCCCTTTAATACCCTTCTGTTTATGTTTTTGATTAAGTTGATATTTTACTGGATGTGTACAGTGGGATTCTTGTTAATCAACCTTGTTTCTGTCCAGGTCAAACTAAGAAGGGTTAAGGAAGGAACAGAGTGGGAAGTGGTCCACAGTATGCGTAACCTCGGCGAGAGGCTAACCGGGAAAGGAACACTTAAGAAGGAAGGCCTATATAGAACAAATTCTCTTTTGAACAATTCTGCAACTTTATTTGTTGACACCAATGCATCTTGCTTATAGCTGCTCTACTGTATATTGTAATGATTCACTTAAATAATGGAAAATCTCTATTTACTTTCTTTTTGCAGGATGGTGCAAAAATCCTGCGACGACAGACGGAGGGCACCAGAGAATCGACTGTGTCAACATCCCAAATCGGTCCAGTTAGTAAACAGCAGGGCCTAGATATGTCTCTTTCCCCCCCACAACCGCCATGCGACATCTCCACAGACTTCCAGACTCCATCCACTGTCTGCTACACCCAGGACAACAGTGACTCCATGTTAGCCTTGCTGTCCCAGGCCCAGTTCCCCGATGAATCAGATATGGAGATTGAGAAGCTCCTGGAGGATATCATGATGGGCCTGAAAATACTGCCCTCCACTGGCCTGAGGGAAGGCTTGTGTGACGGCGAAGCGCAAAGGGAAGACACGTCGTCAAAAGACACGGGTAACCTGTGCTTTCATTTGTCTCTATCTTATTGTCTGTTGCACTCACTGGCATATTGTGCAAAAAAAAATTAAAACCACAAACATTTAAAGGTGATCAAATGGTTTTCATGCAAAATGTTAATATATTTTCTTCAATGTTCAGTTGCTGATTTGATTGTCATTGCATTTTATTTGGTGCATTATGCAGATACCTGGGCCGAAACAGCGAGCGGGTCTAACCAGATTGCTCAGGAACATTCCTCCGTGGTTCAAGAACAGCCTGAAAGCAAAGACCGTTTGCCCCACCACAATTTTACTCTGTGCCATTCGCTCAAACACAAGCAACTGGGAGATGCAATAGACCAGACCGTTCTCCAGTCCGAGCCTCAATACCTTCAAACACTGAAGGCGGGGTCAAGCAAGGCCCATACTGTTAGCTCACATAGTCAGACTGACCAGGCTGCCCTCAAGGGGATTACTTGGCTGTCAGACCAGACCCCACAGGTGCTGCAGTTTCCCCTGAGCTTTGGTTTCAAGGAGGGGATGAAACCTGAACCTTGTGATCCATGCAGGCATAAGTCAATAGAGAGCCAGGGGCTTCCGGTGTCTTCACGACATTCAACTGAAATGATGGGAAACAGAGGCAAGCGCTCTGTTAAAAAGCTCTGTGCTGAGGAAGAAAAGGAAAAAATGCAATCTTCAGAGAAGAAAAGTTTGACGGGACCAATATCCTCTTGTGGAAATGTGCAGAAAAGGAGTAAAGATCCACAATTGAAACTGTGTGACAATGCTAAATACAAACCAGTGACATCAAAGAATACAAGGAAATGTATCACATGCAGAGATAATGCATCTTTGGTGGCTGCACATGGGGATGGAAAGTTGAATAAAACCTATTTGAATCTGTGCTCAGTGAGTTTGTCCTGCAACAATGTTTTGATCAAGAAAGGGACATTGAACAAAGAATCTAATCCTTCTAAAGAACCAAGGAAGATGCCAGACATCACAGATGTTGGCAAAGGCTTTAAGAAGTTGAAGGCTGACCAAATCATAATGAAGAGTAACCCAGGAAGAAATCCATGTGCCAAAAGTGCTTCTAAAACCCAAGATAGTGGAGTTAAGGTGGTGGAAAATGTGGAAGTGATCAAAAGGAAGCGTGGGAGACCTCAGAAGATAAAGATTGACCCTGGTGATGCCAACCTTTCCACTGGCACAAGTCACATTTTAGAAAGTAACAGGAAAACAAATGGAGAAGAGTGTCAACAAAGCGACGGAAAACCAAAAAGGAAATACAGGAAGATAATGAGCAAAGTTGACTGTGGGTTGGAGACAAAGCATGTGTTCCAAGATGTGCAGAGTTCAGACAATGTTTTTGCGTCCTGGGATGCTTCGGTCCTAAACCTGGAGAGTCCACCTCGTGTTGAAAATACATCGCGTTGTGGTTCGGAGCAGCATGATCCAGAGACATTGAAGCCAGAGACCAACGTGCACAGGAAACGGACTGCAGGTTCAGGGAATACACACACGGCAAAGGGTCAGATGTCAAAGAATCCAGAACCGAGCATGAATCCTGCAGTGAGGCCAGCAGAAATCAAATGGACACCAGTGGTTTCTCTTATAGATTTTAAAAAGCTCATTCAACACAGAAACTTCAAGACGAGAGGTTCACAAAACCAAACAAAAGTACAATCAAGTGTAGTTGAGGAAAATGTATGTCTTGATGGAAAGACTTGTGACAACACAGATCGTTCTGAAGATACAATCATCGGCTTGAATACGGAAAACATAATGGATGTTAAATTAGATCTGAAGCCGAATCGGGTCATCACTACTGAAAGTCACAAGTCACAAGTGGACAACACAGCAAAGCACAATGAAAATGGGAATAATGTACAAGGTGACCTTTCTCGCAAGGACATAAGGTTGCAGAGCAAGAAAGGAGAACAAGACACCGGTGAACCAGGAGAAGAGATGGGTGCGGTGGTGTTTAACATAGAACCTAATGAGGAGCGTTTGCTGGAGGGCCCGGATGAAGGTAAGATGCATTAGGGGTAGATTGTGGCATTGAAAGTACCTTAAGTTATCTCCTGCCTTAAAAACAGAAGCATTCATTGGCCAGCATTCATTGGCCAATGGCCAGTAAGCATTTGCTTACGCTGACTTTTTACTAATACTTAGGCTACTGATACTTTAATTGTGCCCACCTTGTCTTGTCTAAGGCATTTTAATATGAAATATTGATACTCTGCAGAACTATATTTCCATTTTAATTGTCCTTTTGTAAAATCGTCTTTAAAGTTGTTTAAAACTGCTTTAAACACTCGTGGACCTTGTATTTGTTAATGATGATGTGGGTAAATGTGGTATGTGTATTGATGGTAAAACTATGTATACATGAGTTGCGTACATTCCGTATAATTGTTTGAGGCATATTCAATTGTATTCATTGTAATAGTGAAGATACAACTGAGGTCTAGCTTCCTTGATGATGCTTCTTCTTTTGATCTCCACCACTAGCGTTGGATCTGGCCGGCAGCACAGAGCAATCGCAAGACCCTGTAGAGAACGCCACTCTCAGGTGTGTCAGCCCATCTCTGCAAAGCAATAGAAGTACGACTGACTACCCTGATGCACCGGAGACTCTGAGGACAATGAGTGGAGACACTGTAGGCCCCAGACATTTCCAGGAGGATGAGAACGTTGAAGTGGACATTCTAATGTGTTCCCCAGGCAAAGGCCTGTAGCCCATAGAATGTATCGTGGGACTTATTATAGATTCATCGCAGGATGAAGAGGATGAAGAGCTAAATGAGATTGATGTGATTGAGGTTTAGGTAGTAGTGGTTTTTGGAATTCATCGATGTTGCCTGTATGAGGCATAGTTTCTTTTTGTTACTATTATTTTGTGTACTCTTCCAGTCACAGTACGCAATCTGTAATGTTGTGTAAGTTGGACTGTTTTTGTTACTCAGGTTAATTGATGAATGCTTATGTTATATTATAAGTGTGGTGCATTTGCCTTTACTTTTCTGTTATGTTTCAGGCCCCGTTTTTGATTGTGTACATGCAGAGGGGTGGGCTGTATTATATTGGGACACATTGCTGTTGCATGTCCACAGAAAACATTGATTTAAGTTACAATAATGTGATAGTTTTACAACACTGGTTCTTACATTTGTGTTTAATAATGTTTTTCTTTTAAAATGGAAGGCTTTGTATACATTTTGATACGCGTGAACACTGTCTTCTTTCTTTTTTCTTCTGTGCCGGACCGGTTAGTACAAAACTATATTGCCACCGGAAGTGAGCACTGTCAGGGACACAATGACTCTCATCCTACTAAAGGAGTGTTGCAGGAGTTCTGGGGGAATGGGAGGTTTTAGAGGGATAACTTTGGGCAAGTAGGAAATATCATTGCAGAAGCGTTGGGAGTGTTTGATCTGAGGATAAGCCCTTCAGTAGTTTACCCTGTGGTGGCTTCATGGATGCTTGTGTGGCCTGATGTAGACTGGTATTTGTTAGAGGTAAAGAGGAAAGGAAAAATATAAAAATAGATCTGGTAAGTGCATTCAACTATCATGTGACGAAAGAGTATAGTGATTTTAAAAAGATTTATGGTGCTAAGAGACAGGAGTGACAGGATTTTGTGGGTGGTAATACCAGTAAAGGGGATTGGAATAAACAGAAGAACATCTGATAAGTTTGTGCCGGTTGCATTATGGTGGGTGGAAAATAGTTGACAAGGTTTTGATATGTTCAGATTTATCCTCAGTCCTGGCATGTTTAAGGTCATTCCATTCAAATAGTTGTCAAGATGTACTGGTAAATGGCAAATGGATTGCATTTATATAGTACCTTTATCCAAAGCGCTTTACAGTATTGCCTCACATTCACTCATTCACTCACCGACAGCGGTGTCAACCATGCAAGGTAACAACCAACACGTCAGGAGCAGTTAGGGTCAGGTGTCTTGCTCAGGGACACCTCGACACTTAGCAAGGTGGAGCCCGGGGATCGAACAGCAACCTTTCAGTTGCCGGACCCACTTTTACCTCCTGAGCTACTGCCGCCCCAGTAGCTACTGTATGAAGTCAGTCACAAGAATAATACATCAGGGTTAGGGTCACGTCAAATTTCTGTGGGTTCCAGCACATGTAGGGTTGAGGGGGAATGAGAGAGTGGACAAGTTGGCAAAGAGGGCTTTAAAGAAAGGAGTAGAAATGTAGAAGTAAAGTAGAAGTTAAGTGTAATATGGGAAAGAACCAACCAAATGTGGCGAGAAAGGTGGGATAAAGAGGGGAAATTGAGACATCTTTATCAAAGTCAAAAGAGCGTCAACATTACTAGAGCAGAGAGGGAACTGTGCACTAAATGAAACACTGGAGATGGTAGGGAAACACCAGACAGGCTTGTGTGAGGGATGGCAAGAAGAGGATTCAGTGGAGCACGTCGTTCTGAGTTGTAGGAGGTATGGGGCCCAGAGAGCGGTGATGAGGGATAATCTGAGGGAATGGGGGGTGCAGGAATTGACATGAAAAGCATTATTGATCATGGGTGAGAGAGCACAGGTCAGGGTTCTATTAGCTTTCTTACAGTTTTGTTTTTTTAAATATAGGATTTGAAGAGTAAACAGGGATAGCGTGTATTTAGTATTTGTGTGTGTGTGTGTGTGTGTTTGTTTGAAGGGATTTAGATTGTCAGTGTACAGTATTGTCTGGCCCACCCTCCGGAGCAGAGGGTGGCGCTGATGCACCAACCAGTTGGATGCCGGCCGCCGTAAAATCAACAAGAACAAGGAGAAGAAGAGGAGGAGGAAGTGAGTTACCTTCCTCAGTCGGCCGGGTGGAAACCACACGTGTGTTCATGTCACATCTGAAGGTTACAGAGCAATCAGCGGGTCACCCATTCCCTTTGGCTTTTTGTTGTTGCTAAACTTTTCTTTCACGTGACCGCGACAGTAACGCGCAGGCATGGATCCTCTGAAGGCTCAGCAGCTGGCGGCGGAGTTAGAAGTGGAGATGATGGCTGACATGTACAACCGGTAAGGTTACCAGCAGCCAGTTACAACTCGACATCCCCATTACCCCCGGCCCATTACCCCCGGCCCACGACGTCCCATCTCATGTCAATGCGTTGTCAAATGAAACGCATGGCCTTGACGGGTGCGTGCATGTAACGAGGCCAGTAAGGAGATAGTTGAGTAAGCTACATGTCACAATACCTGAGTGCAACTATTGCACTGGAGACATTTTGTGATTCGTGTCAAATGCACCTTTTAACCTTTTACTTTTATTTTATTTTTTTAACCTTGTGCAAACACAACTGGCTTGATGGAGCCTTTTAAGAATGAAGTGATTGCCAGCTAAAGACTTCAAGAGGAACATGTGCTGCTCTGAGTGCTTATTCAGTCAGGCCTGTACATAATCACAGAGCTGTTTTGAATTATGCAACACTTATGGGTTGCCTTTCCAGTTCCTTCATTAGATTGTAAAAGCCTTTATTCAAAGAGCACGTTACTCATCCTAAAACCTCAGGTAATCTGGCAGATCAGATGACCTGAGTTCAGATTACAATTAGGGAAATCAATCCCCAAAACAATGGAGACCGTCATGACAAACAGTGAATACTCACAAGGAATCAAGCATGCCATGACAGTGATGTTCCTCTAGTGTAACCCTAAGGATTAAAGTAAAAACTCAACCACCTACACACATTGAAGTTATATTATACGGCATATTAACTATATGTATGTGCATAAACATGCACATACATATAGTTAGTAAATGTATCAAGTGCATAGATGTACCGGCAGTGAGAGTTTGACCTTTCCATTGAGCATGGGGTCATTGGCTCCCTTCTCATGAATGCAGACACAGACATGGGGAGGGTTTACACGACCTGGAGAGTCCTGTTCCAACGGAGCTTGATTTAGTCTTGTCTGCATCAGTGTCTTCCCTTCCTCAGTACCATCTACTTTACTTTACCCCCCCCCCCCCTCCTCCTCCTCCTCCAGAATGACCAATGCCTGTCACCGGAAGTGTGTCCCTCCCCATTACAAGGAGGCCGAGCTGACCAAGGGGGAATCTGTGTGCCTGGACCGCTGCGTGGCCAAATACCTGGACCTCCACGAGAAGCTGGGCCGCAAGCTGACGGAGCTCTCGGTGCAGGACGAGGAAGTCATGAGGAAGGCGGCGATCGGAAGTGGCTAGGTGTGTGTGTGTGTGTGTGTGTGTGTGTGTGTGTGTGTGTGTGTGTGTGTGTGTGTGTGTGTGTGTGTGTGTGTGTGTGTTGGATGGGGGTGTGGATCTCCTTAATTTTAATGTCTGGAAGGCAACATTGCAGATGTAGTGTACAGCGCATTCGTCATTATTTAAGTTTGCTGTTTAACTGTCAAACCCTTCAAAGTAACACATAAATACTACTTTTTTTTTAATTTCTGTTTGTCATGTGACATGAGACTGTGTATTTCTTTGTTTATATGTGAAATGTGTGGAAGAGCATATCTGAAAATGTTTATGGTTTCAACCCAAATAATTTTTATACCAGAGTCATCACGGTGTGTCCATCTTATTTTCTACCCAGTATATGCTAATTTTGCACCATTCATTATGTAACTGTTGCTACAGACTGTTTACATTGGTTACCTGACTTACCAAGTACACCTACAAAACTGTGATGAATTCATCGGTTCTCTGAATATCACGTACATCTGTCCGTGCTGCTCAGTAGCAACCTCATCATTGGACCACTGTCGTGTGATGTAATTGCATTGTTTTGTTGTGAGTTCATGATGTGTGAAGTTTTCATGGGGACAGCTGTAGGTATTTTTTTGTTATGTATTGTTCATCTACACATGGGTCTCAGCCAAGCATGTACAAATAAAATATCACGTTCCTTTTCCACCATAGGTGAAATGTCTCGTATCAATGTCCATGTCTGGGGGGGGAGAGAGGAGTTTGGAAATCTGTGTTTGGTCTCTGTTACAATGCTAATTGGCATTGTATTCTATATTGTTGGAAAGCCTGTTTATTTACCTTTCCAAAGATGTCCAACTTGTAAGGATCATGCATTTGTGGGATGAGTGCCCAAGTAAAATGTACCAAAATCCTTGGCCAATGCTAAACACTGTATTCTCCTGTTGGCATTGACTCTTGTTCTGAGTGTGCATGGGGCCTGCTGGGTGCTGCGCCCTACTGAAGAGATAGTGTGTTGTCTGCTCCAAGCATCCGCATGCCACCTTTGTCTGTTCTGGTTAAAGCCCGTGCCATAGGGCAAGTTTAAGCATTATTTGGAGTCAGCCCTGGTCCCATCTCTAGCTCTAAACTGAAGGCCAAGTTCAGTAAGACTGGTGATGTCAAAGACCAATACCAGGACGACAACACCCCAAGAAGACCAAAAACCGGTTCATCAGCCTTACAGCACCGAGGAACCGTAGGCTAGGTCTTCTAGAGATTAGTAGGCAAGGTTCGCAGGACGTTACGGAGAACACACTGCTTGGCATTGGCAGAGAATTTTGGCACATTTTTGCAACGAAGGCCGAATTTAATGAAATCAAGGGCATTATTCCACTTGACCTTATGGAGCCATAACCCAACGCAGTGTCTACGCTCTGTGCCTTTAAGAATAAAAAAGAAAGTGAGGAAGTGAAGCTGCTGAAGTTTCGATTCCGTGGAGTTTTATTTAAGCATTGGCCTGACATTAGAAAGGGGAACTGCACAGTTAAGTACCGTTCATCTGACAGACATGAGCTGTGGATATTAACGTTGTTGGTGAAAAGCGTCTCACCTTCGTATAACAACATGGTAAGTGCCTGTCATCCTTTGTCATAATAACAACAACAACGTGTTTATAGTTTATATATTATCCGCCGGAGTGTAACAATGTAGCCTCCACCAGTGGTAAACTGGGTTTACATGACAATAAAAGTGACCATTGACACCATTAAGTTGTGTTAATGTGTGTGGCATTCATATATTCATGTTTTTTTTTAAAGCACAAGCCATGTTCCAATCTATCTAATATGATGTATTGAAAAAAAACAAACCTACTGCATATGTGTCATGCCTGCTGCGTGTTGTCTTCTGACGACGCACTCTAATTCTTACATTTGTGTTTAATAATTCGTGTGCTACCAACGTTCGCCGCCAGATGGAGGCATCCGACACAGAGCATCTTCTTCAGGAGGAAGACCACCCCGCGGCCCCCCCCGATGGCGAACTGCAGAATGTGGCCAATGAGTGCAACATAAACGGCCAGGTGAAGCCCCTGCTTCGGACTGACACACACCGCCGGTCTGACCTGTTTAGGATCTATGGTCTCGATGTGTGTTTTTTTACGTGTGTCTGTGTGTGTGTGTGTGTGTTTAAGATGGAGGAGTTCCTCGGCCCACAGGCGGAGTACGACGAAGAGGAGGAAGAGAGAAAGTACTATAGAAGGAAGAGGCTCGGGGTCATCAAGAATGTTGTGGCGGCCAGCCTCGGAGGGATGATCGTTTACAGTATCTACATGGGTGGGTCGTGTTGCGCCACACGCGTGCCATATGTTTGTTGTGCGTCAATGAATTAAACAACAATAGGTGGCAATTGTTTTAACATGCGTGTGTGTGTGTGTCTGTGTGCCGTGCGACTGTTTCCAGGCCTCCTGCAGATGCAGCTGGTCCTGCATAACGACATCACCTACAGGGATGTGAAGTACAGCACCCTGGGCCTGCAGAACATTGACCATAAGATGCTGATGGGCATCAACGTGACACCCATCATCGGCCTGCTCTACACGCCCATACTCATCAGGTCTCCTTTTCCGTTCCTGCGCCCACCATACAAGATCGTATCCCATGCATCCCACTACACGGCCTGCTACAAGTGGCTCCTCTAACGCAGAAGACACCGAAAGTTGTATTTGTTGTAGAAAACCTGGTTTATTGCAGCGCTGTGGTTTTTGTAGACTGAGCAGGTACTGGCAGGTCAGAGCTCACTGAGTGTGTCTGTGTGTGTGTGTGTGTGTTTGTGGTGATGGCTGTGTTGCATTGATTAACCAATGCAACAGCGGTGTGCAGCCTCACCCAACCCGAGACTCTTACTTGGGCTGCTTAAACCAGCCACCAACCACACACACACACACACACACACACACACACACACACACACACACACACACACACTCCACAGAGACTGGATAAACTAGGGCTGAATGAGTTGGGAATGAGTTGGTGGCTCTGACTTGGCTCTGTGCGAACCTTCTTGTTCTCAGGTTCCTGGGCACCAAGTGGATGATGTTCCTGGCGTCCGGGATCTACGCCCTCTTCGTGTCGACCAACTACTGGGAGCGCTACTACACTCTGGTGCCGTCGGCGGTCGCCATCGGCATCGCCATCGTCCCCCTGTGGGCCTCGCTGGGGAACTACATCACAAGGTGAGCCCTGTGTGTGTTACTGTGTGTGTGTGGTGTGTGCTACTTTGTGTGTGGTGTGTCTATTGTGTGTGGTGTATGTGTGTTGGTTGCTGTGTGTGTGTGTGTGTGAAAAGATAAATGAGGATAAGATCATTTAAAGAAAAGATTAGTAAAAAATTAAATGCTGTTATATATACTTACAATCAAATAAAACAAATATAAAATAGTGTTGATAATAAATAATAACATCATAAATAGTTGATGTTTATGTATGTTTATGTTTGTTTGTTTATGTATGTAGTATATGTAATTCTACAGAGATAGCAGACCCTGATAATACTATTAGATGAGAATGTATTTAACAATGCTGTTTTTACTTTCATCGAATAAAGCTGCACACAGAACAATATCATTGTGCCACTTCACTTTCTACGCTCTTTGTGACGAATATCTATTATCTCCACTATGTTCTCTCTTTCTTTTCATAACACACACGCACGGACACACACGCACACACACACATACACACACGGACCCAGGATGGCGCAGCAGTACTATGAGTATGAGAACTACAAAGAAGTGCATGTGCAGGAGCAGAAGAGGCCCCCGAAGGGCGCCTGCCACACCTATGTCATCGTCTTCCAGTCCGTCTTCTACATGTTCTTCCACGTGAGTCTCGGGTGCACGCGGCCGCACGCCCCTTCTGTTAGTTGTGGTCCGGTGGCCCGATCGCTCGTTCTCAAAGAACCACTCACCACAAACGACTTGACACTCAACACTGGACACGACACGACACTGCACTGCACTTCCTCGTGTTCTCAGCGATACACCCCGCCAAGTCTGTTGGCCATCGGATGAACTGTTCTCGAGAAAATCAAAGGACAGGGCAGGACAGACGTGCATGCGTACATAAGGAGAGTGTGTGTGTGTGTGTTCTATTCCGTTCTGTTCTATACTCGTCATTCTGCAGACACTTGTATCCACAGTGATTGACAGTAAATTAAGATAAGATAAGATAAGATAGAACTTTATTAATCCCAAAGGAAATTATTGTGCCAGGTTGCATAGCAATACAGTAAAACAATAGAGAAATAAACAGAATAATAAAAATAAAATAAAATAACAGATTTACAAATGTACAGTAGGTCTAAGTCCTAGTCGAATAAAAATATAGGTGAAGTATAAAAATATATAGGCAAGATAAGATATTCAGTCCACGAAAACTATTTGGAGTCATTATAAGGCTAGTTCTCTTGGATCAATGGTGCTACAGGTTTGAAAGCCAGTTCCTTTGAGCTGGGAGCGGAACTGCCTGTGCTAACCTTGTATGGATGGATTATTTTCTTAATGGGTCATTTTGTCAAAACATTTGATGTGTACAGTTAAGGCAGATGCTTCTCCTTTCTCCTCTTCGTCAGCTGAGTCTGGTTTTTGCCGAGTTCCCCATGAGACTATTCCTCCACTCGTCCCTACAGGACTACAATCACACACTCTACAATGTCCAGAAGTGTGGTAAATATACACACACACACACACACACACACACACACACACACACACCGCTGCCCCATCTGGATTGAAAGGACTCCCTAGTTTACCACTGGGTAGTCAAGTCACTCCCCCGTGTATGATGTACATCTGGGTGGACACTCCCACATGTGATTTCACAAGTGGATTGATTTTGAGATGGCTTTGTCAACCCCTAGACCTAGTGGTGAAGTAGGCGGTCCCTTGAAGTAATCTGTACTAGGTGACCAGCTCACGGGAGAGTGTTTGGTGGCTGGTATAATCAGCCTCACCTGGCCCAGTTAGAGTCTGGGGTGGGTGGGGCTGCACGTCTGTGGTGCATTGGCTAATCAGTGCACCACAGGTTAAGTCAGCCACCAGCACATACACTCAGGGAGTGCTAGCATGCTAGCATCTACCACCATCTGTCTGCCATTTAGCAAAACGTAATAATAAACCGGACTGTTCAGCGCCACCTGCCTGTGTCCTTTGAGTGGAGAAGCCACATTAATGTGGCATTAGCACTGCTACACATGCTATGTATCACAACAGGCAGTACACAGTAACCCATTATGTCTACTAGTTAACCATTCATAAGTGACAAAAACTCTCTGTGTTTTGGAATGTTTCATATCCATACATTTTTAATAAACTGAAAGGTGAAGACATCCATACTTCATCAATCATCGCTACTCTGGAGACGTCTCATGCTACGGTGCACAAGAAAAATCCATCGCAAATTGAAGTGCAGGGCAGGTTTACGGACACACCAGTATTTCTTAGAATTTCTGACACGGGAAGAGTTAAACAACACGTGCGCCTGACACCTGGACAGGGACACGTTTCGCTTCTCTTTTTGTTGCGCTGAAAATGAAACTCTTTTAGCCTTGTTCCTCTATGGTTTTCAATCGTGTGGTTTTTCAACGTGACAGTATAGCACAGAAATGTAAGCTTTTGTAGTTGTCTGTGTGTTGCTTTGTAACGGCAGTCTTTTCTTTTTTGAATGGCTGTCTTTTAATGGCCCTCAAAACCGAATAGGGACTGCAAGTGATCATCGTTAAGACAAAATAAGGCCTTCAGATCAATAAAGGCCTTGAAAATTGTATTGCTGTAGCGATAGCCATAGTCTTCGAAGAAATGTGCCCTTCGTTACAATGTTCCTTACAACCATATTTGTTAGATACAATTTTACATTATACATAATTTTACGTCATACTTAATGGTAAGCCTTCCTTCTCAGTATATTTACTTAATTTTTGGTCATTATTACCCAATAATATACCCCAATTTACCATATACTTACTGGGTCAATACTTAGTAATTAGGGGTGTGTAAGAGGAAGGGTTCCCTAGTGCACGCAGTGGTCACATGGTGCCGCGGTGTCTGTGCTGCCCCCGTGTGCCACTAGGTGCGGAGGTCAGCGGCTTCATCCCGAACATCAACACCACGTTGCTTACCAGGCTGCCGCGCTCCCTGGCGCTCATCTGGGTGGAGAGCGTCCTGATGGGGTTCGCCTTCCTCTCCATGATCATCGTAAGGCCGGGCCGTGGTTGGGGTGGGATTTAACTGGAAAGTGGAAAGTAACTTAAGTACATTTCTATATACTATATCTATATACTATACTTCTACTGCACTATATCTAGTTACTTTGCAGATTCAAATTAAATAATACAAAATGTAACAATAGATCAATTATATCATTATATAAGGCTTTATTGGTACTGATAGTATATTTTGATGCTAATACTTTTTTAGTTTTAGTAAAATAAAATAAAATAAAAAAGTAAAATCATAGAAAGGGGGTGGGGGTGCCATGGGCTGTGGTTGGGGTGGGCTTTAACTGGAAAGTGGAAAGTAACTAAAGTACATTTACTTTGCAGATTCAAATTAAATAATACAAAATGTAACAATAATACTGTTTCAAAGAATACTTTTTACTGTACTTACTAGGTACTATTGCTAATTGTTTAGAGTTGTTTTAGAATTCATGTTTGGCAGAATATATATATATATGAGTATATATATATATACTGTATATATGTTCTGTGTGGATTGAAAATTATAAATGCTTTTTGCAAATTTGTCAATTGTCAATTGAAGCCTAGATTCAATGACACAAAAGGCTGTGGTCTTCCTGTGCAGTTTCTGGTGTTGTGTGGCCCCGCCTACCGGCCCACAGAGGAGATCGACCTGCGCAGCATTGGCTGGGGGAACATCTTCCAGCTGCCATTCAAACACCTGAGAGACTACCGGCTCCGCCTGCTCTGCCCCTTCTTCATCTACAGCGGCTTTGAAATCCTCTTTGCCATCAGTGGATTCTCTATGGTATGACTATATTTGACCCATTTTACCCATTTTATAACTATATTTTCACACTTTTGTTTAGCATGGATTTTCATGAATGTCCTCTCCTCCTCTTCCTTGTTTAACCCTTCATTCCGACACAAATCTCTTTCTTCCTCCCTCCCTCCCTCCTTCCCTCCCTCCATTTATCTACCTACCCTCCAGTCCTATGGTGTGTGTGTGTTGGGCCTGGAGCAACTCTGGCTGCTGGTAGTCTGCTATGGCCTCTCCTGCTCCCTCTTCTCCATCCTGTCGCTCTCCCTGCTGCGCTTCCCACGCTGGGTCACCCTCATAGGGGGCGCCGTGGTGCACTTTGTGCTGATCATAGTCCTGCTGTGCTGGTCTCCGAAGCCGAAGCAACCCCAGTACCTGGTCCCTATGCTGATCATCGCTGTGCTGTGGGGGATCGGCACGGCCCTGAATAAGACCAGCCTCAGCAGTGAGTGACGCACACACACGCACACACACACACACACACACACACACACACACGCATGCACACACACACACACACACAAATTACACGTGCATAATGTAAAGGTGTTATGAGTCACACAACACCTCCCCTTCGCTCCCCTTTCTCCCCCCTCTCCCCTCTCCACTCTCCCCCCTCTCACATCTCCTCTCCTCTTTCCCCTTTCCTCTCTCTCCCCTCTCCTATCCCCTCTCTCCCCTCCTCTCTCCCCTTTCCCCTCTCTCCACTCTCCCCTCTCTCCCCTCTCCTCTCCCCTCACCCCTCACCCTCTCTCCTCTCTCCCCTCCCCCCCCTCTCTCCCCTCTCTCCCCTCGCTCCCCTCTCTCCACTCTCTCCTCTCTCTCCCCTCTCTCCCCTCTCACCCCTTTCCCCTCTCCCCTCTCCCCTCTCTCCCCTCTCTCCCTTCTCTCCCCTCTCTCCCTTCTCTCCCCTCTCCCCTCTCTCCCTTCTCCCACCTCTCTCTCCCTTCTCCCCCCTCTCTCCTGTCTCTCTCCCCTCGCTCCCGTCTCTCTCCCCTCTCTCCTGTCTCTCTACCCTCTCCCAGTCATCCTGGGCATGCTGTATGAAGACAAGGAGCGTCTGGACTTTGTCTTCACCATCTACCACTGGTGGCAGGCCGTCGCCATTTTCATCGTCTACCTCTGGACCGCGATGCCCATGAGGGTACAGACGTGCTAGAGAGAGAGAGAGAGAGAGAGAGAGAGAGATAGTCACACCCTTTATCAGTCACTTGGTCTATTAACTATATTAACTCAATTAGCTGTTTTTGACACCCCTTGCCCAGGCCAAGCTCTCCATCCTGTTGGCCGCGCTGCTAGTGTCCTGCTACTGCTACGGTGTCATGGAGCACCGGCTGGCCAAGAAGATACCTTTCAGACTGCCTCGTATCCCCCGCCCACGCCACAAGGTCACCGCACCACTATTTTAGCATAGCTTGGCATATTGTGTGTTTTTAGATGTTGGTAACATGCTCAGAATTGCACGTCTGCTCTTATCCCAGCTACTTATGCAGGCAACTTAGCGAATAAGAAACTTATTCTATTTGTCTCGTAAATATGAATGCTCGAAAACAGCTCTTCCTATCTATGTACCACAGCATGCCACAGCGATATACTGCTGTCTCCTTCAACAAATGTACTCTTTGTAAGTCGCTTTGGATAAAAGCATCTGCCAAATGCCCTAAAAGTAAATGTAAATGTCATTTAAAAATGTGTGACGGGGCCTATATTTGACCACCAGATGTGAGTCTGCTTAGCTATTACAAATCATTTCAAAATTGTCTACCCAGTGGACACCATTTTATCACACCCGGTGGTAAAATGGTGGAGCCCTTTAAAATGATGAATACTATTAGTATGGTAGCATTCAGAAAGCATCCAAAAGAGGCAGAACGATTCAGTGTAATACCGGTATCTGTATTTGTTTCTCAAACTGTCTCATTTTGCCATTGGCATCCTCAGGTCAAAGGTTACCGCTACCTGGAGGAAGACAACTCGGATGAGTCAGGCTTGGACGACAGCGAGGAGGAGGGCAACGAGGAGGGAAGAGAGCATTTGGTGGAGGAGGAGGAGGAGGAGGAGGAGGAGGAGGGAAGGGGAGGGGGGGGAGGGGCCGAGGGCTGGGACCGCATGGACGGTCGCCCACGGAGACGGGATGCCCAGGGCGTGAGGGCAGAGAGGCAGGAGTATGACGAAGCATGAATGAGAAGATAGAAAGAAGGAGGGGCGATGGGTGATGATGATGATGATGATGTAATGTGTCTTCCAGAAATAGTGTCACTCAAGGTCGAGATCATTATGATACAAATCCTAATCATAATGGTGAGCATTCGATTTTTAAAGGTGCTGTATGTAAGAATCATGAATTTTTTCAGGGACTACATGTAGGACTACATGCACAAATCGCTTTAAATTGCCAGTTTGTTAGCAGGTTGTGGTTGAAGTTAAAACATGAGAGCTTCCCCGACTCTGTTGCGTAGAACAGCTTTTGGGATGATTTCTCTTATATTTGAGTCGGATTTCGGTCGGATTTCACGGGAAACAAAGTGACATGTAAGCGTGGATAATTATTATTTTTTTTTAAATTAATTCAATTTAATTACATTTAATAACATTAGTTACTGATTGTTATTGTCTCAACCCACGGAGCTCAGAATGCACTTGATATTCTTACACATAGTACCTTTAGCCTTTACTTTTTTTTATTATTCTTTTTGTTATAAGAAATATTCTTTTTTATTTGAAGGAGGTGCGTATTAACTCCCTGGACTATCTTATCCGGTTTTTATTATCTGAGGCTATTCTTAACAATGAGGGTTGATGAGCTTTATGAGGTACTGCAATACTTGTTCATGGTATAATATAAAAACAGTTTATTTTGTAAATAAAAATCCTTGGTAAAACTTAAGGACTGCAGTTCTGGCCTTCAGTTGTGATATTTGTGCCCCATTTCTGCCCCCAGACCCTCACTCGCTCCCTGCTTTTACCTTTGTGTCGCTGGTCTAATGTGTGTTGACCAGTGATGCTGTTCACCTGTGTTCCAGGTATTTCAGTTTTCTAGTTCCTGCCCCGGTGTGTCGTAGTGCTTGTTTGTTGACAGGCTGTTTCTGTCTGCCTGTTCACATGAAGTAAACCTTCCTTTCACACTGTCCCTGAGGCCGCCGCTCTGTATTTGTGCTCACCTACCTGCGCAAACCGTGACAGTTTTGTAAGGAAGAGAAACATGTTGCCATGGAAATGTGAAGGTGATAGCTCCATATATATATATATATATATATATACTGTATATATATATATGAGTAGAAAGGAAAACTGCCGCTGCCTACGTATTCCTAAAAGATGAGCCCCGAGCTCCTTGTCCTTCACTCACAACCATTTCTCAATGTTATAAAATGGTATCTTTTCTTTTGTATGGCTGAACAAAACGAGAACTTACCTTGAGCTGTTGAGACTAAAGCGTAGTATTTCCTACCGATGTCTCATTTTTAGCTCACAAGTTTCCACATTTCCCCCCCCCCCCCCGCCCCCCAACACCTTTTTCAACCATAGATCACACATACAATGCACACACACCGACAGAAGATACAGAAATAGATCAGAGGTGCCGTTCTTTCAGTTTTATTGCAGCATCAAAAACAAGAATGAGTCTCGAGGTGACACGGGACAGAGCGATGTCATAACGTTGACTCATCAGTGACCTCTTCTGGAAGAATAATGAACTTCTCTTCACACTTGGCCTCTATCACAGCAGCCTGATGCCCGATGCTCAAGCCCAGACTAGGCCACCTTCCCCAGGTATCCCTCTCCCCTCCCCCTCCCCTGGCGGGAGGGCTGGGCATCCGCTGTCCACCGACATTCCCGTCTTAGTGGTGGATGCGTCTGATGGACTGGATCTGGGGGGTCTGGCAGTGGGAACCCCAGTCCCTCCAGTGCTGGAAGTCTCCGCTGTGCTTCTCGCACTCCATGATGTACTGCTGGCCCCTGTAGCCGGGGTACTCGTAGCACACGAAGCTGGAGAGTGAGGGAGAGACAGACAGATGGAGAAGGTGAGAGCTTATTTACACTGAAGTGTGTTGAGCCGTACAAGCAGGCCAATAACACACTTCACCTACCGCGTTGGGTGAAAGGATTGTAACCAAGCCAAAAACTACTGAACACCAGCATCTGTGTCAGATGAATTGCAGATGAATTTGGGTCATGCTATTTATGGTCTTGCTTTGATGTTATGATCGTGATCTAGCAGACACTTTTATGCAAAGGGACTTGCAGTGGATTTGGATACAGGTCTTTAAGGAGCAGGCTGAGGTGCAGCACAATTGTTCACGGATGTGGACATGGGGAATTGAACCGTGCAACTTAAGGCTGTGAGTCTGGCAGCAGCTCCCAGGGTCCATGCATGGCATACTGACTCCCAGGGTACATGCATATTGTACCAACTCCTAGGGTCCATGCATGGTATACTAACTCTCAGGGTCCATGCATGGTACACCAACAGCATGGAGCTACATACTGACAGGGCTAAAGTGGATTACAATATATTATGATATCTTTACAATGTATTCTACCCGGTCAGGTGTGTTTGTGTGTTGTTGGTGGTAGTGGGGTTACTTACGCGCCGCACTGGACGTGCATGGAGCCCACCTCGGGCTTCATCCAGCCCATGGCCTGCAGGGAGGGGTAGTCGTCACACAGATCCACAGAGCGACCCAGGAAGTTCTCCTTCTCGTAGATGCTCATACGGCTGCTCTGGTGGGACTAGGAGGAGACAGGAGAGAGGAGGAGGGGGAGGGGATGTTACCAGTCAGTCTTGTAGAGAGAAAAGCCAAAATAGGCTTTGGGAATATGTCCAATATTTTTTTTCTAAGTGTTCACAAACTTGGCGTGACCCGCTCACACACTCATTTGGTAACTAGCTAATTTCCTGGAAGCATTCTGCTGACCTCCTCCCACCGCTCTCTCTCTCTCCCCCTCTCTCTCTCTCTCTCTCTCTCTCGCTCTCTCTCTCTCTCTGTCTCTGTCTCACTGTCTCTGTCTCTGTCTCTGTCACTGTCACTGTCTCTCTTATCCAGATACTATCTAAGCACTATTCTAGTACTGTCCGGGTCCTATCTGGGTAATATCTGGTTTCTGTCTGGGTCCTATAAGATAAGATAAGATAGAACTGTATTGATCCCGAAGGAAATTCTTGTGCCAGGTTGCATATAATATAATAAAACAATAGAGGAATAAACAGTAGAATAATAAAAATTAATATAACAGATTTACAAATTTACAGTAAGTCTATACGGGTGCGATCTGAGGACTAATCCCAGTAACTGTCCGAGTGGCTATCCCGGAGTACTATCGGCAGGTCTATCCGGGTGCTATCCGGAGTACTATCCGGGTCCTAATCGCGGGTGATAAGTCCGGGTGGCTATCGCGGCGTACTAGTCCGGGTCCTATTAGGGTACTTGTCCGGGTCTATCTGGGTTTTGTCTGGGTCCTATGCGGGTACTGTCCCCGGGGGACTCACAGCGCAGTAGATGGGGCGCAGGGACATGAGGCGCTCCACGTGATAGGACAGGGAGCCGCTGTAGGCGTCCCAGTGGGGGTACTCTCCCCTCTCCAGGATGAACTGCTGGCCCTGGAAGTCGTGGTGCTCGTAGCCCACCCAGCTAGACACAGAGACGGACACGGTGGTTATGGTACGACGCATGCTGGCTAGGACAATGACTGCACAGAGAATTAGCAAGAGATGCCAACGTGTGCACAAGATATGTATGAAGGCTTGGCAGCTTTGATGGTAATGGCAAGCGAATATAACCGTGACATGTGAAATGTATGGATTAACGAAGTGTTACGCCAACCGCCCATGGCTCCACCAAGATAATGGAATATATGCCATCCAATAAAGGAAGCGAATCAGCGAATACGTAACATATTCTTTTTCATTCTAAAAGCACAGAGGGAGATCGCGTCGGGGGGGAAAAAGGTCAGTTATGTGTGACATATTGTTGTGTTTGAATGGAGCCAGGCATGATTTAACAACATATATTCAGTTATTTCTGTCTCTGTTTGTCCTCTGTGTAGCTCTCCTCTTACCCATTCATGAGTTCCTCCTCTCTCTGTCTGTCTGTGTGTCTCATCACTTCCTGTCCTCCACGGACACACAACAGACACACAACACACACACACACACACACACAGGCAGCATGCGTACAGGGTGCGGGTGACTCACGCTCCACTCTCCACCCGGATGGAACGGATGTTGTCCAGACCACAGTCCTGGATGTTGCAGCACTCAGCGGTGAACTCTTGACACTTGCCCTGGAAGTGCTCCTGCTCGAACACGGTCACCTGGAATCACAAGGAAATACACCGAATTCAACAACCAACAATGTACATTATAGGCCTGTGTGATATAACAACCATTACAATATTAGATTAGATTAGATTAGATTAGATTCAAATTTATCGTCATTGCACAGCACAAGTACAGTACAGCGAAAATAAATTGGCATCTAACCAGAGTGCAAATGAGGCAGTACTTTACTGCCTCATTTGCACTCTGGTTAGATGGCAAGTACAGGTATGTGAACAATATACGAATATACAAACAATATCGCTTCATATCCAACATCACAATGTATAGAATCTAACCTCTATAATATAGAATTGAGTTATAGACTTTAACATCCTACAATATAGCTACAATCTAACATCCATTATATAGAATATAGTTATCTTTAACATCCAACTATAGAATATGAAAATAGAACATCCATGACGTAGAATATTGCTATAGGCCTTAACACCCATCTATCAATACATCTATCTAGCTGTACCCATAATAGAGAATAGAACAGCCAGTGTTGAATTTAACAGCCGCAATAGAATATATTGCTTGTGTGTGTGTGTGTGTGTGTGTGTGCATGTGTGTGTGTGTGTGTGTGTGTGTGTGTGGTGTGTGTGTGTGTGTGTGTGTGTGTGTGTGTGTGTGCGTGTGTGTGTGGTTTCACCTTAAAGAAGGGGGCCATACCCATGTTGGGGAAGAACATGGGGGAAGTCATGTGGGTCTTGGTGGCTCTATTCATGTCTGCAAGTAATGATGAGAGAGAGACAAGAGGCAGAGAGAGAGAAAGAGAGAGAGAGAGACACACACACACACACACACACACACACACACACACACACAGAACACATGATGAAACTGTGGGATATTCTGTCTTTTCCATGGATGATGTGAAGGTATCATGGAGGTGGAACTAGAAGAGATATATGTAGGCCTCCACCACAATGTCATGATTCAGACCCACTAGTATGTGGCAGTAAAAAAAATAGAAATCAATGCAAAAATGATGATAATAACCAATGATAATATCAATACATACTGGTTAACATTACAACAATGATTTGTGTGTTTAGTCTATATGTATCTGAAAGTTAAGGGCTATTTTAAGATGTAAAATGTAAGCATGATGATAAAATATGATAAGATAGGATATTTATACATTAACTATTTATTTTCTTAAGTTCTTTTATTTTTGTTCATTTTTTTCATTTTGTTCACGCTTACCTGCTCGCTCTGTCCGCGCGCTGCTCTCGTCCGATCCTTTATTTACAGACTTTCGTGAGAATCTGGCGCGTGCCCTTTTATAACACCGGCGTCCGCGGTCGGTGCGCGCGTGCACAGGCTTCTCGTGCATGTTCGACGTTCAAAGCGTTGGGGTGCGCGCGAGAGAGAGGGGGCGGGGGCGGGGCCCGGGCCACGCGGGGGGGAAAGGGGGGGGGGGGGGGGGGCGGTGGTTGTTTGAAGTTGTGCGTAAAGGTATGCGCGCGCGCCCGCCCCGCCGTGTCACACACCCCGTCGCCCCCCTTTCATGGCCCGGGTTCCAGGGTTCCAGGGTTCCATGCGGGTTGTCGACTCAGCGCGACGGGCGCACCACGTGGCTGGCCGAGAGTGGTCGGAGAGAGTCCGCGGCCGGCCAGCCTCTGTTGTCAGTTTATATTCTCACTTGTCAGCAGTGCTGGAGCCACAATGGCTCACTGGGGGGCTATGGGAGCATAATGAGGGTTTAGCACCTCCAAATACTGTCGGGATTTCATTGACACGTCTCCACTAGTTGTGGATCATCATAAAGTTGATCATGTTGTTTACCTGTTATTGATCTGCTGATTAAAAAAATACAAACAATTAAATAAAATCTGTTTTAGATATACCACATCTCTGCAGTGACGTGATGTGGAGGCCACCAGAGCCTGGCCCACTGGCGTTACAGTGTGTTACATGGCTTCATTATTCAGTCGTCACTCCACAATGACACTTTTTGTTAGCCTGCCGTTGCTGCAGCAATATTCCCCCACGATCACCACCATCCCTTACCGTCCTGACCTTTCACCTTGACTGGGGCATAGAAGACAATGCGAACACACGCTTGCGCATGACACACACACACACACACACATATGCACGTACACACACACACACGCACACACCCACACACAGACGTCATCTCATTGTTTGCCATAGTAACAGATGTTGTTTTGTGGTCTCTAATGTAAATGGATCTGTTTGTGAAACAGCGGACTACTAATATTAATAAGACCAGTGCTCAAAGTGGGCCGGTACGCAGCGGTATGCGGTACCAGGGACTCTGTCTTACGTACCAGCACTTCTCACGAGCTGCCGGTACTCTTTTCTGCCCTCTCAATGCCGGGCTCTGCGTCTCTTCCTACATAAACTACATTACCCAGGGGTAATGCACTACGTGGCGCTCACTTGATCCCGTTCTCGACAAGTCATAACATCTCGGCTCTACAGAATGCTAGACTAGTACTGAGGCCATTACAGCCGGTCACTTTTCCACTTTAGAGCGTTTCCACCAGGCAAAAACTGGCACCTTCATCATTCATCATCTACTTATCTATCTATATACTGTATCTATCTATCATGAAAATCTAACTCTATAAGGAAACTCTTCTGCCAACTCTTAACCTACAGCTCTGTCCGCTGTTACACAGGGATCACAGTTTAAGCAGAGGTTTTATTTTTGACATAACAATTAACATGATAGCATTGAGTTTAAATGTTACATAAGGCTTCAATGGAGTTAAACATGAGCAGGACTTGAGCCTGAATATCCAGGGGGTTTCCCAACAGGTCTGCCCGCTGCACCACAGAGACCCCTGCAGTGACAGACAGAAACTCTGAACCCAAAAAGTTACCTGAATAAGTAATCCCAAAAAAAGTAATCACCTAAAAAGTAATTCTAAAACATAAAAAGTAATCCCATAAAAGTAATCCTCCAAAGTAATCCCTGAAACAGTAATCCCCAAAAAAGTAATCCCATAAAAGTAATCCCCAAAAGTAATCCCCGAAAAAGTAATTACTTTTGGCTGGATTACTTCCTTGGGCATTACTTTTGGGGATTACATTTTGCTTGATTACTTGCTTGGGGATTACTTTTTCAGGGATACATTTTTTGGGGATTACTTTTTCGGGATTGTTTTTATTACTTTTGTGATGAATAACTTTTTGTGATTACTTATTGCTGGATTACTTTTTTGGGGATTACTTTTTAGGATTTGTTATTTAGTATGACTTTTTTGGTGATTACTTTTTCTGGGATTACTTTTTTGGGGATTACTTTTTGGGGATTACTTTTTAGGATTACTTTTTTGGGGATTACTTTTTTGGGGATTCGTTTTTTAGGGATTACTTTTTTGGTGATTACTTTTCAGATAACTTTTTGGGGATTCGTTTTTCAGATAACTTTTTGGGGATACGTTTTTAAGGTTCTTTTCTTTACAACCCTAACATGACTGTTAGTTAAGACAACTGCAGTGACAGACAGAAACCATAAACCCAAAATCCAACCCTAATATGAAACCCTAATATGAAACCCTAACTCTAAAGCCAAACCTTTATATGAAACCTGAACTCTAAAACCTAATGAGAAACCCTACCCTAATATGAGACCCTAATCCTAAAGCCAAACCCTAATATGAAACCCTGTGGGTTCTAGCAGCTCTTTTTTGGGGATTACTTTTTCAGGTAACGTTTGGGAGGGACTACTGTTTTGGGATTACTTTTTGCTGAATTACTTTTTTAGATTATTTTTGTGTGTGCTGGTGGCTGGTGGCTGAGTGCTGTTGTGCACTAATTAGCCAATGCATCACAGGGTTGTAGCCCCCCCCCACCCCCAAGACTCTAACTGGGCCAGGCTAATTAGGCCAGCCAGCCACCAACCACACACACCACACATTCCCACAGTAATGCTAGACTAGTACTGAGGCAATTTCAGGCAGCATACAGTCTGCCGCATTTCCACTGCAGAGTACCGGCTGGACTCGCTTCAGAGCGTTCCCACCAGGCAAAAACTGGTACCCGGAATCTATCTGGTATCTGGCACCCGCTCCATTGAGGTTCCTAACGACCGAGGCGATATGCAAACTGGGGTTGTCTAAGGAACACGTTAATGTTGATTAAAACAATTGTAAAATAAATAACAATATTAATCACGGAGGTACATAGCCAAAATAAATAGACTATGTTTTTCAACAGTCCTCTTATTGGTAACGTACAATAATTATTGCTACATCTGTTACATGAAGTGATCTTTAATGTTAATAGTCGGTGCTACAAGCCAATTGTTTACTTGCAGTGCAGTAGGTAGCTTCGATAACATGACTGTTAGTTAATTTTAGTTATGAATAAACAAACTCAACAAAACAAAACCTCAAACTAACGTCTCCAAAACATGGATGTATTAAAGATCGCTCCAAATGCACACCGAGACACACACAGGTACAGTATATATCTTAGAATAATATATTATATCCCCCTCATCTGAACTGCTAATCAGTATATTTTACACATGATTAACAAGTAATTAGAATTGAATGGACGGAGCATCATCTGATGCGATATGAGGTCGAGGGTTCAATCTTTCGTCTTTTTTTACCATTGTGATTCTTATTGAAAATGCCAGAGATTTTATGTCTCTTTTTGTCTCCTTGCTGTGACAAACAGTCAGCTAAATAGTGGCGTCGCTGTGACGTCCTGCTACACAGAGGGGGTACTATAGAGGTACTAGATTTATAGTGGAAAAGGAGCAGGTACCAGTCGAGTTGAGCCGTGCATTGAAAAGCGGCATATTAACGTAGTCGAATATAACGTTAACGCCAATAATGTTGGCCTGGCTCCAAAGGGACACAAAGAGCGCACGTGACACCACACCAGAACATACTGTAAATAGAGAATAAATTCATTTGTTGTGAACATCACTTAGTATCTTTTATTCACTGTCGACTTTTAGAATGTAATACTTTTTTTCCCGCACTTCAAGCACTGAATAAGACCATCTGTCTCTATCAGTTTAAAAACGCACATATTTCTCTAGGATTGGTGTTTGAAAAAACCCATCCATATGGACAGGCATTGGAAGTTAGCCCGCTCTTAAATCACTATAATGCAATTCAGCAGACAAATAGTACGATGGGCCAACGTGTGTGTATTTGTGCCTATACAAACACACCATACTAACTAACTAACCTTTTCCCCGCTGGTCTAACATATAGTAGCTTAACATCTGTTTAAACACGTGCATCACTGAATAACCAAACATGTGGGGGGGAGACTTGTCTCAAGTGAGAGTGCGAGCATGTGAGCGCTCCACTCTGAATGAATCCTCCTCGATGCTCTCCTGGAGCAACGCAGACATTAGAATACATCCCGGCAGAGACCCGTCTTAAGCTCACCACATCATGCACTGATCCAAACAGACTTTAAGAGCCACACGGTCCCGGTCGAAACCCCCTGTGACACCCGGGTGGAGTTATTCGCCTTCATACTGTAGCGCTCACTCACGTGATCACGCAGGTACACAATCAGCATCTGGGTCACGCACACCAAGTGGGTTGTGTGCAAGGAAAGGAAAGCAGGCAACCGCCCTCTCTTCCTGGAAACGAAAGCGACTTTTGATGAAACGACCCTCTCTCTCACACACACACACATGCACACACACACACACACACACGCACACACACACACACACACACACACACACAGACAGATACACACATGGCAGTAGCTCAGGAGGTCAGAGTGGTTGTCTGGTGACCGGACGGTTAGTGTGTCGACCGGAAGGACAAAGTGTCGCAAGACACCTATAACCCTAACTGCTCCTGACGTGTTGGGTATTGCCTTGCATGGTTGACACCGCCGGCCGGTGTATGAATGGGTGAATGTGAGGCAATTCTGTGGCAAGTGCTTTGGATAAAAGCGCCGTATAAATGCAATCCATTTACCATTTACACCCACGCCCACGCCCTCCCATCTAACGTCCTATAACCTTAGGTCTCGTCGCATGAATACCAGCCCGGGCAATAACAGATAAGATGACGTGGGTGTAGGTGTTGATTACAAACCCGCCCCCCCCTCCCCATCAGAAGCGGTCCAGCGGTGTGCTTAATAGGGGGAGGTAATGCTTCCTCCTCCCCCCACTCCTCCCCTCCCGCTCTCTCGCCGTCCAGGGGCCTGCTGCTGGCTTATTGCTTTTCTCAAATTATTGCTTGGCTTCTGACCACTGCACTGCACAATCACATATGTCCCATATTAACCCGCGCAGAAGCACCGCCGGAAGTAAGATGGAATAAGTGAGACAACGGGAATATATATACAGTACATATGATGTATGATCCAGGTTCCTTTATTTGCACAAGCAACGGGCATACACTCTTGGTGGCCATTCAAATACATTTCTGTTTATATATACTGTATACTGTATATATATGCAGTGTATATATAAATAATGTATCTATAGCTCTTCAATGCAAAAAAAACTGTATGGAAAGATAGAAAGATACTACCAACAATATTAATAAAAATGTATCAACAACCCTAACCCTAAAACACTAATCTTAAAAAAAAGTCATTGTATCGTCTCTTGTGCCTTCGTTCAGTTGCAGGCAGCGTTCTGCAGATGAAGTTCTTGTGATTTTCATGGCGCAGGGGCATACTGTAATATTACCAGTGTAGCGTGATGCGAGTAAATAATGATCAGGGAAAATGAGTCAGAGGAGCCAGGCACCTCAGCGCAGTGTCGATGAGGTGCTAAACTGCTATATCATCAAGGCTATAAGGGAGCAGTTTCTCGGAGAACGAAGAGTAAACGCAATAATGCAACGCAATTACAGTACTCCCTCACATTTGACCTCTTCTCCCCCCACACTCCCTCTACCGTCTTCACCTCCATCCAGTCTGAATATGTCCAATATTTCTCTCTCTGTCTGTCTCTGTCTCTGTCGCTGTCTCTGTCTCTGTCTCTGTCTCTCTCTCTCTTACCCTCTCCCTCTCTCTATCCCTTCCCACCACTCTGTGCCTTTCGTTTGGTTACCTGTCTATTACCCCCCCCCCCCCCTCTCTCTCTCTCTCTCTCTGGCTCTCTCTCTGGCTCTCTCTCTGGCTCTCTCTCTCTCTCTGTCTGTCTCTCTCAGTGTCACTCGCCCCTCCCTCTGTCTCTCTCTCTCTATTTCTCTCTCCCTCTGCCTCTCTGGGTGTCTCTCGCCCCTCCCTCTCCCGCTCTTTGATGATGGGGGTATTTCTATTCTGTGGGGTGCTGTGGGCTCAGCGTTTGCCTCTGTGCCGGTAATCCCCTGTCTCTGTCCGCCAGCGTATATAAGCCATAGATGGCCTGATGCACACATACACACACACACACACGCACAGTCTCGTAGCTCCAGCCCTACAGCCCTACAGGTGAGACACAGTGATCAAAACAACATAGATCGGTAACAGTGAGCAACAGAGCTTTAAGCAGAGATATAAGGCGGAGGCAGTGTATTGACGTACACCGTGAACAGATCCAGTACATACAGAGTGTGATCTCGACACTTGACGTAGGTGGGGGTAACGGTGTGAAGATATTCCGGCGTATCAGAGGAGCTTTTTTTCATTTTTCATTCACAGGCTCTGTCGCTTGTACGCCACGCAAGCCAACCGTGTTTAGCACTCAGAGATGTATTATACAACTGCAGCGGTGGTCGTGTGACGCCACAGTTTGCGCGCGCAATGTTCCCATTCTCCAAAATAGAAGAATGAGGAATGCAATGCCGTAGATAGCAGACAAGAGACTAGACATACACACAAAGGGTTATTTTATTGTTTGAGTCTTCGTTCTCTTGTCTCCATGGCTCTGTGACATGCTGTGTCTCACTTCTGTTTCTCTTCTGATCTCCGCTGTTCTGTTCTCCTCTCTCCTCCTCTCCAGTCATCATGTCTGCTGACAAGTCTAAGACCGCCTCCCAGACCGACGGAAAGACCCCTCTCACCAAGAGATCCGAGATGGGCGTGCACGCATATAAGGTACCCAAAGTGTTCCCTGCCCACCACTACCGGTTAACTGAGCCTGCGTCCACACAGTGGGCACTCTCACTGTTCTGTTCTCAGTTTAATTCCCACTCGATTCCCTCTTGTCTGTGTTTCTCTCTCTCCCTCCCTCTCTCTGTGTCCTTCTCTTTCTGTCTCTCTGCCGGTCTCTGTTACTGTTTCTCTGTCTCTGTCTCTGTCTCTGTCTGTCTCTGTCTGTCTCTCTTTCTCTCTCTTTCTCTGTCTGTCTCTCTTTCTCTCTCTTTCTCTGTCTGTCTCTCTCTCTCTCTTTCTCTCTCTCTCTCTGTCTGTCTCTCTCTCTCTCTCTCTCTCTGTCTCTGTCTGTTTGTCTCTCTCTCTCTGTCTCTGTCTCTATCCCTCCCTCCCTCTCTCTCTCTCTCTCTCTCTCTCTCTCTCTCTCTCTCTCTCTCTCTCTCTCTCTCTCTCTCTCTCTCTCTCTCTCTCTCTCTCTCTCTCTCTCTCTCTCTCTCTCTCCCTCCCTCCCTCTCTCTCTCTGCCTCTCTCTGTCTCTGTCTCGCTCTGTCTCACTCTCTCTCTCTCTCTCTCTCTCTGGCCTTCATCCTTTGTCTTCTTGTCTTCTTCCCTCACTCATCTGTGTATATATGTGTGTGTGTGTGTGTGTGTGTGTGTGTGTGTGTGTGTGTGTGTCTATATAACAAACTCATATTCTGATTGCTCTATCTACATGTGTCTATCATGACTAAAGCCCCACCTGTGTTCCGTCTGCTTCCAGATGTTTGTGTTCGACCAGGAGAACTTCCAGGGCCGCTGCGTGGAGATCAGTGGAGAGTGCATGAACGTGTGTGACATGGGCATGGACAAGGTGCGCTCCCTGCGCGTGGAGTGTGGACCGTAAGTACTGACCCACAACATGGTCCAGGGATACGGTGGTGGCAACACACACACACAGTGATACCGACTATAGTGCACACACACATACACACACACACACACACACACACACACACACACACACACACGTAATCGCATACACATTGGGTTTCCCCTCACCTCAGAGATATCAGGTAAGGGGAACATTTGTGGACACCTAATCGCTTGTAGATATTAATGTCACATTTTCATCAGTGCAGCCGACCCTCTAACGTCTTCTTCTTCTTCTTCTTCTTCTTGTCCTCCTCATCTCACCTCAGCTACGTGGGCTATGAGCAGATGAACCTGTGTGGTGAGATGTTCATCCTGGAGAAGGGAGAGTACCCCCGCTGGGACTCCTGGAGCAACTGCCAGAGGAACGACTACCTGCTGTCCTTCAGGCCCGTCCGCATGGTCAGCAGCAGCAGCAGCACCAGCACCACCCTCCTCCTCCTCCTCCTCCTCCCCCACCCCCCCCCCCCCCCCCCCCCCTCAGAGCAAACATTCAAAAAGTTCCCTCCAGCCCGCTGTCCTGTTGTTGTCCACTGATCTCTGGTTCCGGTCCACTGTCCCCTCCCCTCCCCTCTCCTCCCCTCTCCTCCCCTCTCCCCTCTTCTGCAGGACCCCGAGAAGCACAAGGTGTGCCTGTACGAGGTGGGAGAGTTCAAGGGCCGTAAGATGGAGATCATGGACGACGACGTCCCCAGCCTGTTCTCCTACGGCTTCACCGACAGGGTGGGCAGTGTGATGGTCAGCTGTGGAACGTGAGTATTCATCTGGGAACACCTCCTCACCGGGGGGGGGGGGGGGGGGTCACCACCTCCACCTACCAAAGGTGGATTCATTTTGTGTCTTAGTCTTTTAGTCTTAGAAGATAAAAAAAACAAGTATTTTGCCAGACATAAGACACACTTTATGACGAAACACGGTTCTGTGGAACGAACCATCTCGTGTGTCATGTTAGATCAGATGGCCTCAGAGAAAAACAAAACCTTCACTGCAATTGAAATTGAATTGAAAATCTTTCGCACTCCTCAGCAGACATGAATGAAGTGTGTGTGACGTCAGTACCAAGACCGAGGTGTCTGATGGCTCAGGCAGGGAGGGGCGGTGTGTGTTAGACAGGTTTGTCGTCAGCCAGACACCTGAGAGTGTGGACGTCGCTCGCTGGGGACTGTCTGTGTGCTGCTACCAGTCAGCACGTAGCTCCACTGTCTACCAACGTCAACAGACGCTAGATGCTAACTTCATTACCGCCCTGCTGTGTGGCCCCGTGGTTGCTACGTGACCAAAGCCATCGACAGATCCATTTGATAAACACTTTAGTGCGAGAGTACGTAACATAAATCCAATTTTGTTTGATTGTTTTTTAAATTCAACTTGTTTCTTTTCTTTGCTTTCTCTCTCTCTCTCTCTCTCCCTCCCCCGCCCCCTTCCCTCTCTCTCCCTCTCTCCTTTTCTCCCACCCCTCAGCTGGGTGGGCTACCAGTTCCCCGGTTACCGTGGCAGCCAGTACCTGCTGGAGAAGGGCGAGTACAAGCACTTCAACGAGTTTGGTGCCCGCTACCCCCAGATGCAGTCCATCAGGCGCATCCGCGACATGCAGTGGCACCAGCACGGCTGCTACACCATGTCCAGCAAGTGAAGCCCACTGAGGGGGAGGAAGAGAGGGAGAGCGCCCGGTGAGGCGGAGGCGGGGGGCGACGCCAGAGGAGCAGGAGGAGGAGGAGGAGGAGGAGGAGGAGGAGGAGGGAGGTTAAAGAAGGAGCGAAGGAGAGATCGAGTCTGACAAGGTTTTGATTCCCTTGTTAAAGCCGGCAACCTTGGTCTGGCCATCTGCCGGCACAGACAGGAAGTTCTGAGCGATGACGATAGAGATGGAGGAGAGAGGAGTGTGGCTGCTGTGCCCTCTCTCTCTCTCTCTCTCTCTCTCTCTCTCTCTCTCTCTCTCTCTCTCTCTCTCTCTCCGTCTCTCTCTATTAGCTCTCACACTCTTGCCATCTGTTTGTCATGCCACTCCTTCTCCATCAGCCCTCCATCTCTGACACACACTCTGCCCACCCACCATCCAAAAGCCTCTCCTCCACCTCCTGAACACAGACACACACACACTTCAACAGACTGTGTGTGTGTGTGTGTGCGTGTGTGTGTGTGTGCGGTGTGTGTGTGTGTGTGTGTGTGTGTGTGTGTTCACGGTAGACTGTGGCTCTGACTGTGGAAAGCGTCACGCATCATCACGTGAATGAAGATCAACCAGACTCCACGGTCTTCTCTACTCCCTCTCACACATGTGAAGCCTGAATCGCTGAAATAAATACTTCCTGCAACCTACTACATTTGTCTTTGTCTGATTCTTAAACAAAGTTCCTCATATGATTAAAAGTTATTTTTTGACAATGTGTCAAAAAATCTGATCAGAAATGTCTAAATATTTGATTAACATTCACTGAGAAGGTTGAGGTTGAGGTTCCACACTTGAACTCTGTTCTGGGAAACCCACAATGCATTTGGATAGATAGGGATTGCTCCTGCCCGGTCAATTTAATATTTTAGATTCACCTTGGCCTGCACACTTGACTTATTTATTACGTTGTTTCATCATGTAACTTCATCATGTAACTTCATCATGTAACTTCATCATGTAACTTCATCATGTAACTTCATCATGTAACTCGTGTAACGAGTTGTGGCAGAGACACTGCTGTGTTTTACACAGTTTATTAATAGCAACCCATTGGCCTGAATGTAAAGCTTCCATTCATAAAACACTTCAGCCACCACAGTGTCGTATTTATAGCAATAATTAGAACTTTACAGAATCACTAAAGCCTTCGTCGTTGCTATTTATTTGTCCCTGCAGTTATTATTCATGCAGTTGTTATGTGACTCTCGATGGACATTCATCACAATTCTGGTGCTGGCGAGAGTCACTCTGTGAATATTTACGTGTACAAACATGGAGGACAGCTGCGATGGAGGTTGTAGAGGGACAGGGATGGCATCTGTTTCAGTGGAGCTGTTCACGTCACAATCCTACCACTCCTGGCTCCTACTCAGCATCCACAACACACACACACACACACACCTCCGCACAGAAGTAGCAGCTATTGTGACACAAGAAAAGCAGAATTCAAAATGTGTCTCTCTTCCTCGTTATCATCTGCTCACAATTGTGCTGGTTTCCGCCACGTATCAACTTCTTCTGCTTCTGCCCGTGCCCTTTAGCAAGGCACTGTGATCAGAGGTGGGACAGTTAGGCCCCCCTGGGTGCTGTGTTGTGGCCCTGAGTGATGAGTTAAAAGCAGAGACTACAACCAGATGAAGTTGACTTCCCTCAAACTCAGACGAATAGGGAGAATAAGGATTGAAAGAATGCGTCCCTGTAAGGGAACGGATGCCGGCACTTTTAACAACAAGGGGTTTTATTTTACCCAAATAACACAAAAAAAGATGAAAGAGTTCCAAATATTATAACGAGGCTGAACATAAAAGAAACCGGCAGACAGACGACCAGGAACACGTGGGGAGAAACTCAATCAATAATCTATCACATTATTATAATTAATATTTATGTGTTATAATTATTACGATTATATTGCTCTATTACAAATGTATTATTAGCATAATATGCATTTATTCTATTAACTTTGACTATTAAAGATACTGTTCGCTCCCAAATCGTTAAGTAAAATGTATGGCAGGAACCCAGCTCTCAGTGTCCTTGTTTAAAATACAGATAATAATATAATAATAAGAGTTTAAAATATGTTAACTGTGGCTTTGAACTCCTAAACACAGGTGACCTGATGACCTGGTTTGTCCAATCAGGTCATGCTGTTTATCCTCAGAGAATGATTTGAAAATTGTTCATCATTCAGTTTACCATTTTTCAGGGACAGGGAGCTCAGACGTCTGCAGCCACCAACAGATTTCCATTTGGTACATCTCTAAAAATAAACCATCTTTGGTCAATCTCTAGATAGACAGAGAGAGAGAGAGAGAGAGAGAGAGAGAGAGAGGCGAGAGAGCGAGAGAGAGAGAGAGAGAGGGAGGGAGTGAGAGAGAGAGAGAGAAGAGAGAGAGAGGAGAGAGAGAGTGAGTGAGGGCATATCAGCCTCACTGAGCACACCGGTCTGCCACGATGTGTTCCATTGTTCCGATTGACTCATCGTCTCCTTCCTCCACTCCTCTCTCCTCCATCTCTATCGTCATCGCTTAGAACTTCCCGTCAGCGGCGGCAGATGACCAGTCCAAAGTGGCCGCCTTTAACAAGGGAAT
>PIJE02000905.1:98599-111099 GCA_002895965.2 Coryphaenoides rupestris | reverse complement strand
AAACGTACATTTACATTGCCAAAGCGAGTGGTAAATAAAAAGTATATTTATAAAATACAAACAGCTCACGAATCTGTCTCTGTCTCTCTCTCTCTATCTGTCTCTCTCTCTCTATCTGTCTCTGTCTCAAACCAACCAACCAAGCAACAGCGAACAAAGTGGGACACTATCAACGGGACTTGGAACGGAATAGAGGAATTACAAATCAACACAGGTGACAAACATGATACAAACAATAAACACAATACAAGAAAAAAATGCACCAAAAAAAGGACATCTCCTGGCATTCCGCCAGGCTGTGGTGGATGTGTTGCAGCTCCGCCCCCCAATTCTCTCTCTCTCTCTCTCTCTCTCTTCCTCAAGTCCACAAATAGCCACCTCTCTCACTCTCGCCCTGTCTCCACCACCTCCCCAGCCCCTTCCCAGTCCCCTGTCCCCCTCCCCTTCCCCCTTCCTCCCCTGTCCCCCCCACCCCCCCACCGGGGCGTGCTGCGTGCGTACTGCCGGCCCTTGGTCTTGGTTGCGCTCGCCCGTCTGCGTCATCCCCGAGTGTGAGGATTAAAAATAACAAACCAAGGAGGAGGAGAGAGGAGAGAGAGGAGAGGAGGAGAGAGAGAGAGAGAGAGAGAAAGAGAGCAAGAGAGACAGAGAGAGGGAGAGAGAGAGCGAAGGAGGGGGGGGGGGGGAAAGAGGAGAGAGAGAGAGAGAGAGAGAGAGAGCGAGAGAGAGAGAGAAAGCTGAATGGGTCTAAAGATAGGAGACTACCGTGGAGGAGAGGGGAAGGAGGAAAGAGAGAGAGAGAGGTGGGGAAGAGAGGGAGGAGAGAAAGAGGAGAGGGAAATAGATGGAGAAAGATAGAGCAAGATAAATAAAAGAGCTAGAGAGAGAGAGAGAGAGAGAGAGAGAGAGAGAGAGAGAGAGAGAGAGAGATGAGAAAGAAATCTTAATTGAGGACCGAAGTCCTGCGGGGATGTACCCAGGGAGTGCGAGAGAAAGCGGGGGTGGGGGGGGGGGGAAGGAATCCAGGATGGATAATTTAGTGAGGGAGAAAGTAGGACAGACTCCTAAGGAGGAGAGGACGGTGGAGAAAATGGGAGGAGGTAGGAGGAGGGCGGGGAGTGTAGCACAGGAAGGTGCTGTCTGGTGGACTGCGGGTCAAGTTTACTAAAATAACAATGAGATGCATTGGGACTGGGATTCATTTCCAATGTGTGTGTGTGTGTTGTGTGGTGTGTGTGTGTTAGCGTAAATGGAAGCACACACAACCGGAGAATGCTAATTGAACGTTGGAGAGAAGGTGAAAGGAGAGTGCTGTGATTATGGCAACTACTCTGGATGGCTTCAAGAAGTAACCAATGATGATGATAGTCATTAATGAGCCAGGTTTCTACACTATATCCCCGCCAACTTTTCCTTGGCACTCTCTTTCTGTCCTTTAAACCCACCAATCACCAACCACTTTTGTCCCTGCTTTCACACACACTAACGCGCACAACACATACACCACACACACACACCACACACACACACACACACACACACACACACACAACACACACACACCACACACACCACACACACACACACACACCAACGTAGAGGAGCAATGCGTGTTCCTGTGTAAACAAGAGATAGCTAGCTAGGGCTTCGTTTCCCGAGGGACAAGCACGCATCGCAGCTGCAGTACACAGGAGATGAGAAAACATCATGAGCAATGATTCCCTGGACACGGAATGATGAGGAGGTATTGGATTGTGATACATTTTATACACACAGCACACCACACACACCACACACACACACACACACACACACACACACACACACACACACCACACACACCACACACACACCACACACACACACACACACACACACACCACACACACACACACACACACACACAACACACACACACCAAAGCGTGTTCGACGATGAATGTACATCATTTACTTTTTACGATTACAACCTGTGTCTTTGTAGGACCTGTGCCAGAGTTGATTTGCTATTGATCTTGTAGTGTGTGCAGCAGTTCTCACCTCGACCATCAATAGCTTGTGGCTTCACTAGAGTGAGATACTAAACCACATACCACACATACCCAACAATACCACACAATACCAAATACGCTCCGCTCAACATCTTTCCGCTAGACGACTGGTACCCACCTTTTACTAAGACAAGGCAAACATTGCTCTGCCAAGTCCCAACTCTTATCTGTTCTGGCACCACAGTGGTGGAATGAGCTTCCGGGCAGACCCACCTGTTTAGACCTGGACTCTACATAGCTTCCCCCGTTAACCCCCCCCCCCCCCCACCTCCCTAACCCATTCCCACTGACCCAACCAGAGTTGGAATCGACTTTCCTCTCTGAAACTTACCACTCACTTGCGTGTTTGTATGGCTTGGCACTAAATATTAGTGCTTCTTAGGTGTTGGTAATGCACTCAGAATGGCACTTCTGCTCTTATCCCAGCTATTATGCAGGCAACATAGCAATTATGAAACTCGTTCTATTAGCCTCGCAATTGTGAATGTGTGAAATAACAGTAAACAACAAGTAAATAAATAATTCAACACTAATAAAAGACATGTGTCTTTGGTGGAGTGTATGAGAGCAAGGAACTGCAATATATAGCAAGGCGGAAGCGTTGACGTCAGAGACGGGAATGAATAGAAGAGATATGGAGAGAGAGATATGACGGGAGAGAGTGCTTATTGGAGAGGGAGAGAGAGACACACAGAGAGAGAGGGAGAGAGAGTGTTTGAATTTTTTTTTTGTTGAAGTGCAGCGACAAAAAGACAATGATATGTCTGCTTGTGTGTGTGTGTGTGTGTGTGTGTGTGTATGTAATATAATACAACGGTATCATTCTTTAAATTGTACATGAAATGAAATTAAAGACATATGTCAATAATAGTAATCATTGTCATTGTCATGCATTGTATTTATATAGCGCTTTTCTGGGTATAAAGACATTTACAACAAGAAAATATCAATAACAATATCAATAAAAGTTTACATTAATGTGTGACAAAAAAGCAGACAAGTGAATGAGCAGGAAGAGGGACAGAGCGATGAGTTAGATGCTTGAAGCTATTTTAAAAAGGTGTGATGGAGAGGTGAGGAACAAAGCTATCCAATTAGAGACCGGGGGGTGATAAGGTTGCCATGTTGGTACGACTTGGGCCAGGGTGTGAAATTGTCACCAGGGCACCGGGGTTAGCAACACCACTCTTGTGATTGTGAGTGCCACATGGGTTCTGTAGTGACCACAGGGAGTCAGAACCTCGGTTATACATCCCATCGACAGGACAAAGTCTGTGTCTCCTTGTCTCCGTCCCGGGGTATTGGGGATATTACATAAGCCAGAGGGGGTGAGCAGCACCTACTGAGCCTCGCCCATCACCTAGACCAGCTACACCCATCTGATCTCCCATTCCCCAGGATGGACCAGGGTCAGCCCTTGGCTTAGCTTAGCTTCCACAGAAACCAGCAGTACCAGGCACCAGGCACCAGGTACCCATGGAGGAGGACGATGAGATAGAGAAAGAGAGGAGAGAGAGATGGAGTCACGGATTTGTTTGGGGAGGGAGCTCCAGAGGTTTGGCGGTGCTCGGTTCTGGCGGGGGCGGAGTTGGCGTCGCTGGATGGGGTGTAATGGTGGAGGAGATCCACGGGGGAGTTCGGCAGCCAGGGAGCGAAGTGCTACTTTGTAGGTGCGGTGAGGACGACAATTTTCTGCAAATGCGTGCGTTGCTTGACGGTGGAGGCTTTTGGAGGACCGGCTGATGGGGGCTCTGATGCGGGGGTGAGTGAGTGGGTGAGTGGGACGTGTGACGTGATGGGTAGTTCTGGATGTGCTGTCATTTGTTGAGTCAATCAATTGTTGGATATTCCATAGAGGATGCTGTTGTTGCAGTAGTCTGGGAGGAGATGACTGCACGGATGAGTGTCCCGGAAAGGCGTGGTAGATACATATACACAAACACGCGCACAGACACACACACAAACAACAACAAAAAACACACATGCTGGGACCAGATCATGAGACAGACAGCTTGCGGGTGGGACCAACAGACATGTCTAGTGGGTGTTCATGGGGAACCCTCGGTGTGTTTTTGGTGCGTCGACCCTCGGCCCGTCTGGAAGACATTTCATAGCAAGTGTTCATCCACGGGACGGTGCCTATACACACTGGGGCTGTCACAGCCATGATGCATGAGTTCACTAACCATTGTGCATGCATGACACACATGCACACACATGCACACACACATGCACACACACATGCATGCACACACACACACACACACACACACACACACACTCATTAACACATAAACATATACAATCACAATCATTCGCACACACACACACACACACACACACACACACACACACACACACACACACACACACACACACACACACACACACACAAACACACAATCACAATCATTTACACACACGAACACACACACTCACACCCATGAATACAGTTGGTTGGTGTGGGTGTGTGTGAAGGTGAGGGCTGTGTAATGTTTATTCCGTCTGGCCGTTTCAGCATTGCAGTCTGTGAGAACACACACACACACACACACACCACACGGCACACACACACACACACGCACACACACACACACCACACACACACACACACACACACACACACACACACACACACACACACACACACACACACACACACAACACACACACACACACACACACACACACACACACACACACAGCATAGCGCCTCCCCCCCTGCATTACTCATATGTTTACCACGCCTGTGACCCAAAAGAACTATTGCGGTGAACCACAGGGGACCGCTCTGTGTCCATGCTGTGTCCATCTGAGGCCAGAGTGACAGTGACAGCTAATCTCACCCCAATTCATGTTTCTGTAATCGGTTTATTTATAGACCCTCGCATTAATCAATGGCACAGAGTTCATTTTTTTTTTTATTTTTCCCCTGGCACAAAACACAAACACAGGTCAAAGTGTAACCCTATGAACTAAAGCCATTGCTCCCCATGTACAACCACTGTACCGAAAGACAAAGGTATTAATTTATGTATTTATTCTCTACTCTGATAGTGGCAAGATATTGTGTGCCCATAGATGCTGTATCCAATGCTTGCCATGGTAACTGTCCATTCCATGGCGTTGACAAGAGCCAAGACGTGTGATATAATATCTGTATTTGTTCAACATGAATAGTTTTTCGTCATCTTACATAAAGAAATGATGATGCCCTGTAAATCATGTGTTAAAAAAGATATAGAGGCACATTCAATGTTGGATCATTATAGAACAATGGTGTTGTTTGATGTCATACCTTCTTGTTTTATTGTTGGTTATGTACCACGCGTGGGCATTTCTTCCTCCTCATTAGGACTCAAAGGCAAAATATTATCAGAATTATAACTACGAGAATAATGTATCATGTGAATACATACAAGGTGAATACATGTAATAACGATTGTTTGGTTATAGTATGAATGCGTAATACATTTGATATTTTCATCAATGTGTTCAATCAAAACAAAAAGGAATTACCGTGAATAATTATTATTGTCAAACGATTGAAATAACACCAATGTATAACCACAATATAAGTTATATCCATTTGGCCAGTGCTACTGCATTGTCTCAGATTTAGATTTACTGTACATTTCTTACGAAGAATCGGGGAAAACCACATCCACGCATCACCTCCACCCACTGGCATACACCCACCCACCCACCAACGTTTTTGGGAACAAATGAGGGAACGTTTTTTGCTCCATCATCGTCAAATGGTACACCATCAACTATCTGCACACATTATCAGCAAATTATAGCGATGGTAATCAGCAAGCTTCCACAGGAAGCATCGTCACTGCTCAATGCATCCTTTGGCTCCTTTGGCCTTTAGAATTGTTTTTCTTCAAGCTGAATCATATTTGGGGATTTCCTACTCCTCGTTTTGATCACATAATACCAGTCAGCGCCCCCCCCACCCCACCCCGGACCTCAGGCCTGCTCACACATACAACTCTCCTGCTTGTAGAGCACATTGCCGGAAGTGAGACCATAACGGCCTCTCTGAAAGCCAGCCAGTAAAAGTCTCTCCTCCTCTTTGTATTCCTCTCCTCCACACAGCGCACTCATCCTCATCATCACCACTCTGGGCATCATCTTGCTGCTCCTTGCTCACCCGCCCCTCGTTGTCTGACCATCATCATCATCATCATCATCACCACCACCACTATACACCACATTGAGAAAGAAAACCCACTCACTCACCCCTCCTCTTTTTACTTGCAGCTCTTCTCTGTTCACTCCCCCCTCCCTCCCTCCTCCTCCCTTCCCATGAGGATCGCTCCTCCCTTTTCCGTTTTTTTCCCCCGCCTCCCTCTCTCATGCTTGACCCGGATCAGTGACGTAGGAGATTCCACCGAGCGCCCACTGCCGTAGGCGCCCCAGTATAAAGAGGAGACTGGGAGCCACCAAACGGTACTCTCTCTCAGACTCAGTCGCTCCGGACATCAGGAACCAGAACATCAGCGTAGATAGCAGGAATTGTTTCGCCCTTTCAAGGCTAACTCGCTTTGGACTTTGGTTCAGGATGGAGACGTCGACGATTTCTCGGAGCAGACGATGCCCCACGATGCGCATTTGCAAAAGTAAGTACACTTTTCCTTGGTGTGCGATTTGTGCCTCTTATAGGTGATCGCAAAAACAATAAATAACAACTTTGAGTCTTGTTGATGTGAAGTTTGTTAGTTTAGTTTGTTAGTGTAATAGTTTATTGGTGCAAAATAGAGAGATCGCTTCTTAAATGATTAGAGAGACTTCAAAGTGAAGCTATGGAAATATTTTGTTCACGTATTAATTTGTCATGTATTATGTAGAAACATGCAATTCGTAATTTATCAACTTCTACTGTAAAACAGCGAATAAATACTGTGCGTAATGGAAGCGCCAATTGGCTCTTCCCTCCTTACGCGTGTTGCGCATGCGTCTAAATAAGTCTGCGGCGAGCACTCTTGACAACGATGTTCTCTTTGAATGAGCATACAACATAATCTGTATAAAATAATACAAAGAGAGCCTGTAACTACTGAAGAGGAAAAGGTACATGTTATGTCATGCGGTTCAGCACCATGGATAGCGCCTCTTGCTTTAGAGTCTAACAACCCGCTCTCCGCTTCTCCTTGTCTCCCGCCAGGCGGCCTCTCTCTCTGGCTGGTGGTGTGGCTGGTCCTCGGCAAGCCCAATCCGGTCTCGGCGTGCCCGCACAACTGCGTGTGCTATCCGACGCCCATGACCGTGAGCTGCCAGGCGCAAAACTTTACGACCGTCCCAGTCGGAGTGCCCTATGAGTCGCAGCGCGTCTTTCTCCAGAACAACCGGATCACTGAGCTTAGAGTTGGATCTTTTGGCTTCGGGACTCAGGTGAGGAAAAAGTTCTCGCATCAATTTGTGATCATATAAAAGTAGCTAATCGCAATATCTGTTGAACAAAAGTGATGATACTTATACAGCATTATTGTTTTTTGGTCATTTTTAGTAGCACATTTAGAAATACTGATTTTATTTGTGAGACAAAAACAAAGTTTGTCCCCGACCTGTCAGAACCACTGCACTAACATGTCCCCCGTCGTGTACTGCCAGGTTCTGTGGCTGTTTTCCAACAACCTCACATGGATAGAGGGTGGAGCCTTCAGCGAGATGCGGGACTTGGAGGAGTTGGATCTGGGAGAGAACCCTAGCCTCCACCGGCTGGAAGGAGGAGCCTTCCGAGGCCTGGAGAAGCTCCAGAGCCTCCACATGCACCGCTGCCGCCTGAAGGCCCTGCCCCACGACATCTTCCACAAACTCTACAGCCTGCAGTTCCTTTACCTGCAGGTAGGTGCCAGCAGTCAGAAGCCCTGTCCCCCACATGCACAGAATCACACCCACAGTGGCACAATCACACACAGGCATACACTTCAATATCAATCTGATCTCTCTTTTTTTGTTAATCTTCTTCCAGGAGAACCATCTCCACTTCCTGCAGGACGACATCTTCTCTGACCTCATCAACCTCAGCCAGCTCTTCCTGCATGGCAACCGCATCCGCACGCTGTCTGAGAACGTGTTCCATGGCCTGGTCAACCTCGACCGCCTGCTTATCCACGACAACCGCGTCAGACAAGTCAACCGCCGGGCCTTCCGCGACCTGGGCCGCCTGACCATGCTCTTCCTGTTCAACAACTCCCTGGCCGAGCTGCCCAGCCAGGCCCTGAGGGACACCCAGGGCATCGAGTTCCTCCGCCTCAACGCCAACCCCTGGTCCTGCGGCTGCGAGTCCCGGCCCATCTGGGAGTGGTTCCGCGAGGCCCGTGTCTCCTCCTCCGAGGTCATCTGCGCCTCCCCCGCCAACCGCCGCGGCCAGGACCTCCGCTTCCTCCGGGAGATGGACTACGCCCTGTGCCCCCTGCCCGACTCCGGCTCCATCGGCGGCTCCACCACCACCACCTTCAGCACCAAGACCCGCTGGTGGTTCTCCAAGAACAAGCCCCAGTCCTCCAGCAAAGGCACCTACGAGAAGTCCTCCGAGACGGTGAATGCCGGCCTCTACGGCAAGGGTCCCTCCAAGTCCACGTCGGTGGTGAAGTACGAGCTGGGGGAGGACGAGCTGGCGCTGCCCAAGCTGGACACCGAAGAGTACTGGGCCAACTACGGCAACGAAGACTCCGGCGTCACCCTGCGGTGCTTCGAGCTGGAGTGCCCGCCCGACTTTGGCCTGACACCGTCCTCCTCTTTACCCTCCTCCTCCTCTCCCTCTCTACTCTGTCTCCTGGGCCTGTCGCTCTTCACCCTGGCCAACCTACCCCTGCTGTTCGGCTGAATAACAGACTCTCAGTCCTGCCCAGTTTTCCCTCCGGCCCGCGGCCTCGTTTTAAAGGTCTGCGGGTGGGGGGACAGGGGCCCTTGCTAGAACCGTCCACAACCCTCCTTTGCCCGTGTCGCTGAGCTAACTGTGTCTGTACAGACACGCTCGTGCCAGGGAGATAGGGGGGGCGGTTGTGGTGATTGTGTATCTGTTATTCACAGGGCTTAACATTTAGCAGGCCTGCTGAGCTGTGCTTCAGCCATGGCTGTGTATCTATACTACACTACAGGTAGGGCAGGTTTATGGTGCCTCACCTGTGTGTTCGCATGTGGGGTGCGCACGGGGCTTCATCAAAACCGGTGGTGTTTGATGACATTAACCATTGTTGTTATTTTAACAACTTATCTATAAGCACACAACGTAATACTGCGGAATTCAATCTTAACGGGTTGCCATAAGCACAGGAGCTTGACTACACAGTTGACAGTGTCTTTGTTAATAGGTCTTTATAATGTATAGATTTTAGAGTGTTTTACTAATGTTTATTTTTTATTATTCCCAGTCTAAATAATCCCTTGATCACTTCACTTCTATCCAGGCAAACCGGAATGGCAAGCACATGGATACAGAGAGAGAGAGAGAGAGGAGAGAGAGAGAGAGAGAGACAGCGAGACAGACAGACGGCAACAGGACAGACAAGCGATCAGATGGAGACGAGAGTAGGATGAGAGGCTGAGCTAATGGAACACAGAGAAGAGGAAGAGAGGTCCAAGGAGATCCAAAGTGAGTGGGCAGACACATGCCATAGATGGAATGGCGGAAGGAAAGAAACCGACCAGAACAGAGAAAATAGCCAACACACTGAAAGGAGGGAGGAGGAAAACATGAAGAGGGAAAAGATAGAGGGGTGAGTGGCAGAGAGAGAGAGAGAGAGAGAGAAAGGCAACGAGAAGGACAGATAGACAGAGCGAGAGAGAGAGAGAGGAAGAGAGAGAGGAAGAGGTGGAGGGAGAATGAGGTCAAAGGGGAGGACAATACAGACCGCCAAAGCAGACACGGCAGCAATAACAGAACTGCAGGACACAGGTCGGAGGTCAGAGTTCAGAGTTCACATGCAGGAAGTGTGAGTGTTTGCATGAGCAGCACCAACCTGCTGTCCAACAAAAATAAATCCATATGTGCACAGGTAGTACCGTGCTCTGTAATACCGTTCCTGTAAATATCGTCTGGATGGCAGCCTCTGGGAACAGAGTCTTCTCACCGGGGCCGTCCAAGACAGGGCTTTTGTCGTCTTTTTTGTATGTGATGTATGAAAATGTTCAATTGTACGAATTGAATTTTTTGTCTCTTGATAAAAAATATGTTTCTGAACAACTTTCTTTCTGACTTTTTTTGGTGAGCAATTTGCTATTTGACATGCAAGCGGTATTCCAGTACACACTCACACTCAGCATTCACCAAAACAAAAGATGTTACTGTAAAAAAAAGAAAGCACAAGTCTTTCTTTATAAAAAGAAATGTCTCCTTCATCCCAACAACAACAACAACAACAACAACAACAAACAAAGACAACAAACAAAGATACAAAAACTAAGCAGACGGGAGGTATCATAGAGACTATTATGTATTGGCAGAGGATAGGGGCCGCATCAGATCCCAACAGGTTTGGTGCGATTAAAACAAGCAGTTGGCAGAACGAATGAATCATGCAAGGCTGATGTCAGTGGCGGCACAGTTAGCCTGCGATCAGCTGTTGCGCTTCGATCGACGGATGAACGGAAGCCCGGTCTGGCGGTCTTGGCGAAGGCCACCACTGGCAAATTCGTCACTGGGTTTGACACTCCGAACCCAGTGATGGACGGTCAATAGCCGACGCGGGAGATGACTAAAGGATACAAATAACAACGTTGATTCAAATACACGCGAACAGGAATCAGAGATTGATACACGCCAGATGGATGGATAGAGCCAGACTGATGGGCATAGATAGTTAGATAGATATGATAAATATATATAAATACATATATAGACAGATAGACATATAGATAGATAGATAGATAGATCAACCAACAGGCAGACAAACAGACAAACAGACCAACAGATGCTTGTGGATGTGTTGAGTGGAACAGCCTGTAATATAAAAAATAAAGTGACAGACAATTTGGCCCATAAAAATATCAATCAGCGATCCAGTAGCATCGGTCTGGGGCCAAGACAAAGAAGAGGAACATTGAGGAAACCTGAAGCAAGACCACACCACATGCACTCACACACTAATGCCACACCAATATACACACGCACACATCACACGCCCGTTACACTTGGCACACACACACACGGCACACGACGCACACACAAACACACACATGCACACACACACGCACACACACGCACGCACACACACGCACACACACACACGCAGGCTCTTCTCTTCCCCCTCTCCTCCAGTTCCTCCAGTTTGTTTCACGTTTGCGCCATCGAACGAAGCAAACACACAAGCAGCTTCTGTAGGCGTGATGATGACGTCCATCGCCTTCTCTCCTTTCCTCCTCCTCTCTGTTCTCCCCCTCCTTGTTTGTGTCTTCGGCTTCGTGCGACATCACCCACCCCCCCTCTCCCCCCCCCTCTCCCCCCCTCTCTCCCCCCCTCTCTCTCCTCTCCCCCTCTCCCTCCCCTCTCTCTCTCACTAGTTGTGTCTTGATTAAGGGGAGATCAGAGGGACTTTATGGATGTTCAGAAGCCTGGTTGGATGCATGCACAGCGGGGTGTGTGTGGGGGGTGCGGGGGGCAGTCTACCGCATTGTTACCATGAGCTACTGTTGTAGACAGTAATGGTACCAGTATATAAACGGTATTGTGTTGTGAATTTCCTTGCATAGCCTGAAGCACAATAGAGTGATAAAAGTTTCTTTTCCAGAGGTGAATGTCTTGGTATTTCTGTCTATTGCATATTATAACAGAGTTAATATGAAACATACTGTGGCTAATGTTTGTTTGCTAGTGTAATCCTAACTGCACTCTTGTGATTCAAAGGAAAATGTTGTGATTTATGAACATGGCTTTCGTGGTTTAGTCGTAATTATTGTCACATTTACAGTGACATGTTACCTATACTATGCCCCAGGTTTGCTTTTTAAACTTTTACCTTGGATATTCACGATATTCGTGATTAATTCCAAAAGTAATTCTAAATTACTTTTAAACAAACAATGTATTCACATCAAACCTCATCTAGATTATTTGTTTGGACCACAGAATCATGTCACAGTTTGTGTTTTGTTCATCTCCCCCCTTTTCCTGTGACATCCCATCCCCTCTCATATGAGGCTTATAGTGCATTTATAGATCTTATATAATGCACATACTGTAATTATCTTATTGAAAAAAAATAGGACATCAAAAATACTTATTATATCGATAGTTATATAGATAGTTATATAGATTGGAAAATCTAGAAATGCACCATAATACTATAGGAGGGGATGGGGGTATACGGCAAGATATGGCAGGTGATGTCACTGAGCCTACATCATACAGATTACAGAAACAATTCTCATGCTAAAACTAGACTTAACCATGGCAACAAGTCATGTTCAAACTATTAAATTAGACTATGGAATACTCTGA
>PIJE02000905.1:86099-93599 GCA_002895965.2 Coryphaenoides rupestris | reverse complement strand
TGTATTCAACTGTCATGGAAAGACTGTGATTTTTTTCATGATAAAGACCTTTTCCACCCTGTCTCTCTATTGCGTTATGCTGGGGGGATGTGGCTTCAACCAGAACACTGTCTTTCGTTTGCTAATAAAAGTCGAATTCTCAATAAAGAAATAAAATCTCTTCCGTCTTATTATCAGTAAGTATACTCTGGATCTAGAGTAAAGTTAATACCCAAAACCTGTTAAATCTCCCTTTGAACATTCTTCCAGAAATCCAGGCGCTTTGGGCAATCCCAAAATATATGTGTAAAGTCCCCGACCAATCCACAGCCCCTCCAGATAGATGGAGTGTTCAAATATCAAATTTTCACCTTTGATTCAAACTCCTTACATATTGAGCTGTTACTTAGTTAGTAGTTGTTATTGTGTCTTTATCTGTTATTGTAATATTTGCTTCCAACTCAGATTTCTTTATCTCAGTTATCAATTTCCGATTTTTCTGAGTGAAACCCAAAAAACCCCAATATATGGTATTGGAAGCTTCACTTGATCTGATCCTTGCGTGCATCCAAACCGAGTATCATGGTAGGTTGGGGATTCTTTTTAGTGCATGACATTAGATTTTATGTTCTCCTAATATTGTGAGCACCTTGCCTACCAGGAATTGGATTTGATTAATTTGGTTTATTTTTATCTGTGCCAATATGTTTGTTGGCACAGATATATATCCTTGCTAACAGCAGGGGTACAGTTACTTCCTGGTCCTGTCATTTTAACATGAGGTCAGTTTTATTCTATTATTTATGTCTGTCGCAGCACCAGTATGGTCAATGTATATTTACTTGACTTGTTGTGTCTATACTGGTGCACGACCATACCTAAATAAAACAAACCCATAATGAATGTTATGAGCTACACCTCTCTATCTAAACGTGGCTTCTGCTGGGCTCCTCCAAAAACACGACACAGGAAGGTGATGATGATTGATAAACCGATTTATTGCAGACTTTAGGTGGAACAATGCTAGCATGCTAGCACATTACTGAGTGTGTGTGTGTGGTGATGGCTTTAGGTGATGGCTTTATCCTGTGGTGCATTGAATAGCCAATGCACCACAGGTGTGCACCCTCACCCAGCCCCAGACTCTAATCAGCCTTAAACCAGCCACCCACCACACACACTCAAGTTTGTTCATATGTTTAAAGGACTCCTATTATACCACCATGTGTGAGCATGATTAGCCATTCCGGTAAAAAACAACAACAGTGTTTTTGACTGGCCAGTCTCCAGTTTTTGACATCACAAGTGGGAGTGTCCACCTAGAAGTATGGTGGATAGATCAGCCTACCAGTGGCGACAGTCCACTGGTAGGCTGATCTATCCAACATTAGCATTATATTTAGTATTCTGTTGCACATTCCACTGAGCATTGCCACTTTTCATTTCACTGCATATCCTGTATGTGTATGTGATAAATAAAGTTTTGGATTCTTCTCTGTGCGTAAGTGTTGTTGTTATTTTTCCGTGACGATACCTGATACGTTTTGGTGGTTTCCATCTCCCCTTCATCCGCCCCCCAGCCGCAACGCGCCGAGGGATGATTGCGCCCGCGCTCTGTCTCGTCACGCGCCGCTCTGTCTCGCTGGGTTTTGTCATCCCGTCCTCCACACTTCAAACCACCTCTCCATCTCCCCAATTCCAACACTGTCAGTTTTCACCCCCATTGCTCTGTTTCTATATTCACCTGCACCTCTCTACCTCTCTCTCTTTGTAAAACTCACACACGCACACGCTATCCACACGCACATGTACACGTGTGTGTTCTCTGTCGTCATGTTTCCCCGCTGCCTATTGAAAGCTCGAACACCTTCCTGCACTCTGCGTTTCAGATGCCACCCGCCCGCCCGGTTCTCATTCAGGGGATTGTGAAGGGTGTCAAGATGTCATGGTATAGTGAAAATGTATTTCAAAAGAAGGGTTATGTAACACATATTATTGGTTGAAGAAACCTTTGTGACACGCTATGTAGGCTATATGTTTTATGAAGGCATGGCACAGAGCTAGAAACTAACATATATAGAAACATCTTCTCCGAGCAGGTCTGAACTACAGGCAGCACCAAGACATTGCAAGGAGAAGGGAGTAGTTCTTCAATTGGCCTCAGCGTTAGGGTTTCCTTTTTGGGTTCACTTTTAGGGTTTGGTCTTTTGGTTCTAGTGTTTGTTTCTTGGGGTTTCCTATTAGGGTTAGGTTTTATGGTTCAGGATTTGTTCTTAAGGTCAGGTTTTAGGGAGCAGGACCCGGCAAACTGTCCCAGAACAGTTTGGGTCCAGCCCAAAACGGGCCCCTGAGACGGGGTAACAGAGATTGCAGATACCTTGAAACAGACCCAAGGTATGTATGACAGAATATCTGTATTTGTTCTGATTATTCTTAGACCTAAAAATGGGGTCACAGGTAAAAAAGGTTAAAGACCACTGCTCTAATGTAAAGAGTTTTTAAAAAGCCTATTAGTCATTATCAATTGTCATCAATGTTAGCCTATAAAATGCTTTTTTATACAATCACGAGATTTTAGCAAAACAGAAAAATGAAAAGCAAGCAAGCAACACTGCAACAACTGCTAATATTTTTTTACATCACAGCGCTCCGCCCCCTCGATAACAACGACATCTAGTGACCGCTGTTGCTCTCTAAACACTTTAGTGTTTACGTGTCGTAACTCCACGTGGTGGCAGAGTTCATGCAGTAGATGTATATGATGTATACGATGTACTTTATTGTTTTGCTGACACCTTTAGTTTGTATGCGTACATCTTTCAATAACAGAAAATACAAATATTTTCGTATTATATACAGTAGTAATGTAGGCTGTTGATTAATAATACTAAAAACAAATAGAATTTTCATTATACAATGGTTTTATGGTACTTTAGCACGAGTAATTTCAGCTAAAACCTTGAGAATTAGATAATATTGTTTAAACAGTAGCCTAACGATTCCAGTTTTGAGAAAGAACCTCAAACCGGTTTTCAGTCAGTCCTATGTACAACTTATCAATCGTAAAATATGCAGACATAAAACCAAACATAAAATATGTAAGTCAGCTAAAATATACACATATACAGGTAAACAGTATTTTTTGTCCAGATATACTCTTTCGTCACTTACACATTGTATTGTACGTGGTATGTTGAATGTGCGTTTTTGTATATTCAAGGATACGTTTGTAATTTCATTACACAGCAATTAAGGTCAAATCTCTCAAGTCTCTTCTACCTCAACATCATCTTCACAGTGTTGCATAACGGTTACCTGATTCCACCAGTTCCCTTCCTTGCTCTGAGAAAGCTGCCAATCGTGTTCACACACACACACACACACACACACACACCACCACGGCCATCGCTACAGAACGTACACACATTATGACAGCATAACAGCACACGAAGGGTCACTATGAAAAATAAATACGTACATTAATAAAAATTCTAATGAACGACAACTGGTGAGACGGTGAGACCTCGGTGCGTGGCGGTGGAGGGCGACAGGTGGAGGTGAACACGGCGCCGGGTCCGGTCCGGAGGAGCCACGCCCGGCCATCAGCGTGACATCATGCGCACAAACTCTGTGGATTCAGGACAGCGAAGACACAGACCATGTTGTCTGTCATTAGTTTAGTTTAGTCTGTCCACCCTCCCCCCACCCCCTGCCCCCACAAACCACATCAAAATACAAACTTCATGACTCAACGTTGAGGCAATTTCAAAAACCTGACTTTTACATCAAATGTATTTTACAGTGCACCTTTGTGACTAATTTGACCAATAGCTATATGCATTTCTTTGAAAGACATCCACAGAATCATTTGAACAAACCATGAAAACAAAGCATTTTTCCCAATGCTACCACTATTGGATTCCAGAGGCATTCACTTTTCTACAGAGACACAAGCTCCTGTGGTATCCGCCTCGCGGGTTTGAGGACATCCGGAATGTTGACCTTATCCCCAAACTCAATCTCCCAGTGTTCTAGCACTATTCCCTGTTACCCTGGTCCCAGGACATAGACCCCACCCAAGATGACCCCCCCCCCCCCCCCACAAGTTAGTCTTTGTTTTTAATCCAGACCACAACCATCATTAACACACGTTTGGATTAATTTTGCTATAGCAGTAGTTTGACTCCGAGATGCATTCCTGCGTCAGACATTGTTATCGTTCCTGTCAATATTCATCACTGCACATATTTTATACATCTGTCCCTCCCTTATTTCCCTATTTTCCCTGTCTCTCCCTCTGCCTGTCTCTCTCTCTCTCTGTCTGTCTGTCTGTCTGTCTGTCTCTCTCGGTCCCCTCTTTCTCTCTGTCCCCTCTTTCTCTCTGCACCTTCAAAGTCCACCTGTCCGTCCCCGTTGAGGTCCACGTCCCGCAGGATCTCGTCGATCTCGTGGTGGTTCAGCTGCTCTCCCATCAGCTTCTTCATGGCCTCCCGCAGCTCCCCCAGGCTGATCTGCCCGTCGCCGTCCGAGTCAAACTGGGAGAACATGGATGGATATACAGAGAGAGCTTTGACAGGGGAACACAGGATGGTGTGTAGAGAGGCCCGTGAGCCAGGAGCGGTGGGATTGTTGCGACGAATGCCGATCTAGGGATAATACTAGAAAAGTTGAGTGCTGAAGCAAAAACAACCTGATTTGGGCCACTTTTCCTTCCTTGCAGTGTGAACAATGTGTGGTATACATGTCCTGGATTAGTTATCTTGGGGTACAGGGCTTAGGCATCTGGGTATAGGGGTTAGGCATCTTAGGGTACAGGGACTAAGTATCTTGCGGTACAGGGGTTAGGTATTTTGGGGTACAGGGGTAAGGCATCTTGGGGTACAAGGGTTAGATATCTTGGGATACAGGGGTTAGGCATATGGGTACAGGGGTTAGGCATCTTGGTATAGGGGTTGGGCATCTTCAGGTACAGGGGTTACACATCAATCAGATAGATATCAGATAAGTAAAGACTAAATAGTAAATAGTAAATACAGGATCAATGTGGAGAGATAGAGAGCGAGACAAAGAAGTGGAGGAGAGAGGGGTGTAGGATATGGTGTTGGTGGGGTGGTCTGAGGTAGACGTTGACAGGTTTGATCTGTTGCCATTCAGGATGATAAAGGCACTGATTGGCCAGATGCATATGAAATCCCCTGAGCGCTGACCTCTCTGAAGGCGTCCCGTAGCTCCTTGACGCCGATCATGTCCGCTGTCTCCGCCAGCATCTTAGGACCCATCAACTCCACGAAGTCCTCAAAGTCCACTCTGCCGCCACCTGGTGGCCATGAAAGGGAAAGCAGTTGGGCGTAAGGAGATTTAGTTAACATGTAAAATATAAATAGTTTCAAGCATCTAATGATCTTTTTCTTGTAGTGTAACGCGATTTTGAACAACTAAATATGCGTATAGTAGCCTACAGCTTTAATGTTCAGCACGTCATGCATTGTATGTCTAACTTGCCTGCCTGTTCACTGTGGTTGTTGTGTGTTCACTGGTGTTGTGCCTCCTAACTCTTTGTTTGTGTGTGTGTGTGTGTGTGTGTGTGTGTGTCTGTGTGTGCGTGCGTGTGTGTGAGTGCGTGCACGCTACTCACAGATCTGCTGGCTGAGTTCTATCAGCTCCATCTCCGTGGGCATGTAGCCCATCGTCCGCATGCACTCGCCCAGGTCCTTGCAGCTGATGAAGCCATCCTTGTCCTTGTCGAACTCCCTGAATGCCTCACGCAACTCTGCGGCCACAGGACAGTATGTGTGTGAGTGTGTGTGGTGTGTGTGTGTGTGTGTGTAATGGGAAGAAAGAAAGAAGAATATTATTCTGTTTTGTCAGGGTCCCAGTATAGGTTCATTATAGGTTATTGGTTCCAAAACATTGTGAACATTGGTGAATGTACAATTACATTGAGTAGATTGTGTATCCACATATGTATGCAACATATATGAGATTGGACAATTAACAATGGGACACAGAAAAACTAATGAAATGAATAAACAGCACAACAACACATGTATGGAGGTATGTATGCATGTACGGATGTATGTACAACATGTATGTATATACTGTATGCATGTATGTATGTACGGATGTATGTACAACATGTATGTATGTATTGTGGCAACCCAGTAGAGTCAGAGGCACCACGCATAGGAGCTACGGACACAAAAGTCTGGTTAGGCTCCGCAGGCGGGCCGTTTATTCCAAAACCCCCACACAGATCACGTCGGCAATTATTATCCAACCACACGGTAAGGATAGCAGTCCGCTCTGCTCGGGACTGAGCGGAACCACGCGGCTTTTATACCCGGGTTCCTCCTCATTGTCTCGTGTCTCTCAGCTGTCTCAACCCGGCCTTCTGATGAGCCAAGTGGCGGCAGCTGTGCACCCTGTGGCTCGGGAGGGAGGGGCCGAAGAGTCGGTAGACTCCGCCCACTACCTGGCCGCGAGGCGGCTTGGATCGCTGTCCCTGGCGCTGATCCTCTCCGGGTTGCCACAGTATGTACAATATGTATGTATGAATGTGTATGTACAGTATGTATGCATATCCACACATACGGATGTATGGATGCACATGTGTACACTATGTGTGAGTGAGTTGTTATACGTGCTACGTCTATGCTTGGCAAGGAGATACGTCACATGGAAGCTTAGAATTTTGAGTTTGACAAACCAAACATGCACAGAATTTTGGTTTAGAGTTTGTTCATTTTGGGTTATAGAGGGCAAAGACTGCATTTTTTAAAAAGGGGTTCAGGAAGAGGGGGTGAGGGTGTGTGGAGGGGGTGTTGAGGGGGGGGGGTGGGGGTAGGGGAACAGCAGGAAGCAGTGGGTTCGGATTTGGGATTGGGATTGGGATTAAACTGTGGTTATGTGGTGTACCTTCCATTTCCTCTGGTCGCAGATGTCTGTCCTGGTGGATGACCGACAGGACAACAATGAACACACACATATGTCAAATAACACACACACCACACACACACACACACATGAACACACACACACATGCATGCACACACATAGACACACACACACACACACACACACACACACACACACACACACACGTACATAAACACAGACACACACACACACACACTGAGGAAATATTGTGAAGTGAAATCATGATTGAGTCATATGCTTGATGATTTTTCAGTTACGTTCCCAACTGGTTTAAATTCCATGTTCAACGGCTTGAGTGGAATTATTATAACACAATTATTTGGCTTTGATCTGATTGACTGTCATAATCTTTTTCCCACATTGCTCGACATGCTTTTAACAAACCTACTCCCACTGCGGTTGGTAAACACACACAGACGCTCACACAACCCAGACACACACCACACACACACACACACACACACACACACAACACACACACACACACACCACACACACACACACACACACACACACACACACACACACACACACACACACACACACACACACACACACACACACACACACACATACTGTGGGATA
>PIJE02000905.1:46099-81099 GCA_002895965.2 Coryphaenoides rupestris | reverse complement strand
ATTACAAATCATCAACAGAAGGAGGCAGGATAGTTCCGCGTGTTGCATGTCTACCAACAGACAGTAATACTCCTGTCTGTCCACTAGATGTCGCCAAGTAACCATGGGAATCCACAGCCAATCAAGGCGGAACTACCTTCTCAACCACCTGAACAGTAGACTGATGCTATTGTTTCTTTCAGGAATGTGTGGTGCTATGTCCTATGTATACACATGGCCTATGAATACACAGTGGAACGCAGTTAGTTTGCTTTGGCTAAATATGCACGCTCACATGGACACACGCACATGCACACACACACACGCTCACGCACACACACACACACACACACACACACACACACAAAGGAAGGCTCAACTTTGTACAAGTACAGCAATCATAACAAGAGCCTCAAAGGCTTTAGATGATTCATAAAATAAAATGTAATACCAGTGACATAAAGTACAGAATAAATGTCCATGCGAAGAACATTCATGTGAGGTGATGATGATGTTTGTTACAGTGCCCGTCAGTACTGTTTGAAATCATGTACTAGAAATACACAGACATCATGGAAAGCGATCATGGTTTAACATCATCATCTGTTCCCGGTTGACTCGGTTCCTTCCCCGATGGACATCACATCAGCACGACAGGGAGCACATCAGAGAAGTCTGCATTGGTCAGCAACGGAGCCACGTGAGTCTCAATTAAGCCTCTTTACTCAAGGATGCATTAACATGAACGTACTCAGTCACACTCACATCATCTCCCCTTGCCCCTAATACTTCTCATGATATAGCAAAGAGAAGCACCACTCCACCAGCAATGTGCTCCACTTAATCCGTCGCCGCACATGTCCTGACATCTGGGACCAGTTGGAGGTTTTCGTTTTTGCCATGTAAGGCTCCATCGTGTGTCTGGCTAATAATGTGTTTCTGTGCCACAGCGCCATGCATGCTGCCCTCGAGTTGCCAATGAACGAGAGGGGGAAGATATTGTCAACCCAAATTCAAACCAAATCCAATCTTCAAGATTCAAGATTCAAGATTCCTTTCTTTAATGCCATATGCAACAAGTACAATGGAATGGCTTACTCCCCATTCACTTCTGCAGAATTCTACTAAAGAAATTCTAAACAACTTCTAAACTAAACAATTAGTTATGGTACCTAGTAAGTACAGTAAAAGTAAAAAGTTTCCTTCTGAACCTTATTCTTATGAACATAAATACTAAAACAACTCTGAACAATTAGTAATATAGTACCTGAAAAAAAATTGGTAAAAGTAAAAAAGTGTAAAAGTAAAAAGTGACAAGTAAGTAGTAATACTTGGTGCAAAAATGTAAAGTGTCTGCATGCAGTACAGTAATATTCTTATCCTAGCATACAAATGGTAACTAGTAAATTGTGGGCGCTACATGTGATGATAAAGTACAATGATAAATGATAAATGATAATATAATTGTGTTTGTCTAGTGTGATTGTAAGTCTGATCCGGGAGTTGTGAGTTGTGTGGCTGTAGTCTCATGAGGGTTTCAATTTAAACCACTCACTTTGTGTGACGTCCAGACAAAAAATAACAAAAAACATAAATGGATATCTGGATGGATTGTCCCAGATTTAGTGATCTCGTTGTGTCCCCCTGTGTCCCTCGTCCCAAATGGAAGGGCAATGTCGGCTGTACCCGTGCAACATGGCGTGTGTGCGTTGTGTTGTGTTGTGTTGTGTGTGTGTGTGTGTGTGTGTGTGTGTGTCTATGTATGGTTATTTACATTTCGCAACGCATATTGAGATAGACGGTTAATAACAGCTGCACCGAAAAAGCAGCATAACCCACTTCAATGCCACAGCCAGAGTGGAGATTATTTCCAAGTTATTCCTCATTCTTCTCTCCTATAGGTGCTGGAGGTTGGAAGTTGTCCATTTGGCAACGCTAACTTCCTCAGCACCATGTGATAGTTATTTTGAAAAGTCCTTACGTATCTGACTGTACCAAGAATCTACCATGTGACTACACGGGCGTTGACCTGAATATTTGTTTAGCAGTTTTCCGTTTGGCCTCCGGCTCATTCAGAGATAACCAACCTCGTATTTCATTCCGCAAGAAGTGTCAAAGTCAAAGTGATTTATTGTTACATGTTCTTCATAACACAGGGCCATTCTGAACAGTTCATTTCTTGTGACATGGCAGGCGACGGTACGCAAAAACGTAGGTACAAAAATAGCAAGAAGAGAGTGTGTACAAATTGAACAGAACAAACTTAACTCTTTTAATCTTACGCCACTAATCTTTCTTTACATTCCAATCAATCTCTTCTCTTCTTCTTGTTATGACATCTCTCACTCCCTGCTCTTAATCCCCCCTCCCAGTGTCTCTGTGTTCCCCCATCTGTTGTTAAGGATATAGACTTCCCACGATAGAAACGAGAATGTAACCGCTAGTTGAATGTATTTATCACAATAAAAGCACAGAAATAAAAAAAGAATAAACCACCAGGAAAGCTGAAAAAATATCATAAATAATATTTTATTTTCCGAGACTATGCTAGTGGCCGCTTGACATCCAGCTCAATGTATTCAACAGCCTACAACAGAACACTCAAAAACACAAATAAGCATTGTATGGGTTTTGCATACAGGAATCATTTGCTAATTTCCTATCGTATGAAACAGATACAATGGCATCCAGGTGTTGGGGCCACAGCTTGCCAAGTGTTCGGAACTGTCCAGCTGTGCATACACAGTATACTCAACTTATAAGACTTACAATCCATCGTTCACAGCCATTTCTTGACAGTTTATGTACAATACCCTACATGTTGCGTACATTCCAGACGAGCAACCTGTCAAATTCAAGAAGGCCTGCTATGCCCAACAGAAGCTAGCAAGTGTGCATTGGAGAAGCGGCTATATCATGGATCTGTATCAACATACAAATCCAGCCATCCCTCTTGAATTTAAATATGGGTGTAGTACGATGATGAACTGAATTTCTGTCGTCTGAACATCGGAACCACAACAAGGAAGAGATCCAAAGAGAACTATGTAAGTAAAACACATCACTTCCTGTTTGGCAGTTATATTACACCCATAGTGAACTGTCTCCCGCACCAACGCAGAGCCAAATAATTGCATTCTGTGTATTGGTGGCTTCACCTTCTCATGTCGTGTACGTAGATGGTTCCCTGCTCATTTCATGCGGCTGAGACATTTATCATGATGTCTCTTCCACATGTAATAATAATTTGGAACGACTATGTGTGTTAGAATATCAATGTGTCAATGTGTGCGAGCGATCAAAAGATGCACACACAGAAAGTGTTGAAAAAGTAGCTTTTCACACTCAAGCAACGGTGAGCGTTCTCCTCCTGCCTCCTACCTGCCCGAAGACGGGGTCCACGATGGGCCTCAGCGTCCTCCGGTGGCCGTCTCTCAGCCACAGGTCCCCGGGGTCTCCCAGCGGGGAGGACAGACTCATGGTCTTAGCTTTGACCCGGGGAGACCTCTTCAGACTGGCCGAGCTCCAGCGCCTAAAGGACTCTATCTTCTTTTTGATGGATCCCTGGGGAGGGAGAGACAGGGAGAGAGAGCGAGAGGGGGAAACGTGATTATTTTACAAATAATAGATGGATGGATGTATGAATGAATGGTTGGATGATGGACAGATGCAGTGTGGGTGGATGAATGAATGGATGGAAGAAGTGAAAAGGTTACCGCTGGACGGATGATAGACAGATGTGTGGGTGGATGAGTGAATACTTGGATGGATGGATAGATGAATGGGTGGACGGAAGGGTGAGATATGAGAGAAGAGGTAGAGTCATCAATGGATGGGTGGTGAAATTGGATGGATGGAAGATGGACGCTTGGATGGCATAGATAGATAGGTGGATGCATGGATGGATGAGAGGTTTTGTACTTGAATGTGTGTGTGTGTGTGTGTGTGTGTTGAAAGGTATGATGATGATGATGATGGGTGGAGGGATGGATGTGTGGGTGAAGGGTGGATGTTGGGTTGTCCTGTAGGCTGCTATAAGGAGAGTGTCTAAGGAACATGGATTTGAGATACATATGATGAGTAGAAGCAGAGCACGGTGCTGAGGGGGTGTGGATGCGGTGGCTGAAGGGGAGGTGTGAAACAAACAACTACAGAACACAAACAAACACACACACGCACGCACACACACACACACACACACACACACACACAAACAAATGGAGAACACAAACAAACACACACGACTACAAAAAAACTACAAACTACCTTTTTGACCAACTTCTCCTCGGGGACGCCTCCGGACGACATGCTCCTGGCTTCATTCATGGCGGCGGACGGGATTGGACGCGCAGAGAGCTGTGATCTCTTCCACCCTTTCCCCTTTCTCTCTTATCTCCTATTTCACTGGTGGATTCAACTCTGTGATAATCTGAGGATATCTCCTTTTGTTGCTCCTCCTTTGCTCAACCACCACCACCCACCGCCCCCACCCGACCGATTTGCCTCTCTGCCTCTCTACTTTATCCCTCATGTGTGTGTGTGTGTGTATGTGTGCACGTTACATTCTCCCACCCACGCTGCTGTTGATAATTCCTCTTGCCTCCATCTTCCCCTCACTCGGATGGATGGAGCCGCATGCGCACACACACACACACACACACACACAGACACACACACACACACACACACACACACACACACACACACACACACACACACACACACACACACACACACACACAAAGCAACTGGTTTATAACAACAGGAGAGGAGGGCAAATGCCACGTAAGTAATTGCATGAAATTCAAATATTTCTCTGCAAAGATACGTTTCCACGCAAACACTTTAGATTGTTGATTCTGCCCCTCACAACACAACAGTAGCAGTAGTAAGCATGGCTTCTGCTCTGCGCCTTTTTCAAAATGTATTGTGGCATGTAAAATAATCCCATAATCATTATTCAATCTCACTCTCTCTCTCTCTCTCTCTCTCTTCTCTCTCTCTCTCTCTCTGTGTGTCTCTCTCTCTGCTGTAGATTTGTCCTAAATCCTCTTTGCACTATAGGGCAAAATGCTGTTCTTTGCTTATTGCATTCACGATAAATGCACAAAGCACTTGTAGAGCACACACGCACAACCACACACACACACACACACACACACATGGATACGCACACACACACACACACACACACACACACACACACACACACACACACACACACCGATACACACACACACCGATACACACACACACACACACACACACACACACACACACACACACACACACACTACATACATAAAGTGCGCACCAACCTAAAATTGTGTTAAATTATTTCTGGCCTGGATGTGTTCACTCGTGACAACAAGCTAGATTGCTCAGTGTGTTGTTAATCACTACACTGCAACACTATTCGTATAGCATAGGACCCCTCCTCCGAACCAGATACACATTGTGTGTGCGTGTGTGTGTGTGTGTGTGTGTGTGTGAGAGAGTGAAGGTCTAAATGTTTATTTTTTTGTCATTCATCCCCCTTATGGGACACGCTGTACCGGCCCCCTATACTTCAGAGATTAAAATATTTGTTCTTCAGTGAAAACTTGTTCAAATCAGAACTATAATTCATTTTTGGTTGTTGTTGTTGTTGTTGCTGCTGTTGTCCAGAGATGAATGGAAACATGAGCTACTCTCGTCTCCAAATGTTCATCCATGCAGGATTCAGAGAAATCTACTGTCTGACACATAAGAGATGTTACATGTTGCTTACACTGTGTTACACCTGCTAAGTGAAGGGTTTTTTTCTTTTGCTGCTCTTTGACAATGTTGATTTAAAAAACGGTTGAAAAGGGGCTATATACAGACACTTGAATGAATGAATGGTTGTTACTGGATAGAAGATATAGGCTAAAGCAGCGGCTCCCAAACTTTTAGGCCACGCAACCCCTTCTACATCCCGACCGGGTTCACGCCCCCAATCCCCCACACCTTAAAAAAAACCGCAACAGAGCCTATTTATAGCCGCATTAAATGCATCATCTTTAATCATGAACACATGATCACAACACACGTAACAAAATAATCATCTTTAATCATGAACACATGATCACAACACACGTAACTAAATAATCATCTTTAATCATGAACACATGATCACAACACACGTAACAAAATAATCATCTTTAATCATGAACACATGATCAGAACACACGTAACAAAATAATCATCTTTAATCATGAACACATGATCAGAACACACGTAACAAATAATCATCTTTAATCATGAACACATGATCAGAACACACGTAACAAATTAATCAAGAGATCGCAACAATGCAGAGAGAGAGAGAGAGAGAGAGAGAGAGAGAGAGAGTACTAAAAGACAATCTGGCGGCAGGATCTTAAGTGCATTTCGGGTACATTTACATTTAAATTGTACGTTTTTAATTTTAAATTTAAATCTTTTGTATAATTTTTATAATTCATGTTTTTATTTTGTGAAAAATCCCACTTAAAAAAAATGGTTAAATTATTACACCATTAGACCACCATTACATTGTTCCTCTCGCGCGCCCCCTAGAGGCAGCTCGCGCGCACCACACTCCCTGGGCTGAAGGATTTTTGACATCACAGATGGGAGTGTCCACCAAGACATATGACAGATCAGCCTTCCAGTTGCTACACTACCAGCCTACCACTGGGTAGGTTGGTAGGCTGATCTATCCAGCATACTTCTAGGTGGACACTCCCACTTGTGATGTCAAAAACCAGAGATGACGCCGGAACCGCTTGGAATGGCTAATCACGCTCACACCTGGTGGTATAACGTGTCTCCTTTAATACATGTCATATTGAACAAGCACATGCCGGAGCAACAATTTGGATGCTCGTGAGATTTCAGCATAGACTAGTTTTGTGTACTTTATTGAAATTCCACATTGTAATTGAGTTTTCTTTCAATTGCTTACAAATTACCAGACTACTGCTGCCTTTCAGTTTCCAGCAGCTGTCATCTCTTTATAATCCTCAACTATATTCTGTGATATTCCCTCCAAGAGCTTGCCTGACCGAGTTTAAGCAACAATGTACTGATGTTATTTGATAAAACACAGCTTGTTTACAGGAGCTACACTTGTGTTTTCTTTTTTCAGTTTACATTATCTGTAGTGTTCCCTCTGGTGGTAGAAGTCTGTATAATACATTATAGTCATTCAAGTGGTGGATTAATTTAACTTGCTTCAACATGAGTGAATTTCAGGTTAAAATGAAAGAAGCAAAAACATTAATAAATATTGTTCAAATACATTTGTTGGCATGTGAACGAGTTGCCACGATTCACATTTCAAAGTCAAACTGTTACTTCTCAAATTGTACAGTGTACATCATAACACAGGGCCGTTCTGAACAGTGAAACTCTTTGTGACATGGCAGGTGACAGTACGCAAAAAAAGTAGGCAAAAAATGATAATATACATATATATATTGAGAATGGCACAATATACATAAGATAATACAATATAAATTATAAAGATAAAAATGGAATGTTGAATCCAGAAGTATTGAATATTGAGTATTATAAATGTACAAGTAAGGAAGGGGAGATGCACAAATGAGGGCAGTAGTAGCAGAAATATGCATATGTATGTATCCGGTTAAATACAGCTTAGGGAATATGGCATATGTGTCCAGAAGTATTTGAATAATGGAAATATTACCAATGATATGAATCTAAAGGTAACGTCTACCAGATGGCAGCAGCGTGAACAGTCCATGGCCTGGGTGGCTGTAGTCCTCAATGATTTTCTAAGGCATCATGCGTGGTAGATGCTTTGGGGCAACAATATATTGCCGATGGTACGGTAAGATTTGAAAAGAACAAGTTTCAAGCACCAATAATTGCACAGTAAGCACCAATAACTGCACACAAAGCACCACTAATTGAACAGAATAGCTAGGATAAGATGATAAGAACAGCAAGGATAAGAACAGAAAGATAGCTAGGAGCGAAGATGCTACACAATGCTAAATGCTATTTTAAATGCTGTACGTAACATCCACCCATTTTCAGTCGTTAACAAGGTCAGAATACTCTTAGTACTTAGCCCAGACCACATTCAGGACAATCATTTGTAATTATCGTGTTTAGGTAACCTGCCAATTCACGCCCCGTTCCTAGCGGTAATTGCACCGGTGTCACAGGTGTTTATTTGTGGACTTGTGATTTATCTGCCAGGGTTTCAAGCCAATTGTAATGCCATAACATGTAGTCGGGCCTATTTGGAGACATTCAACAAAGAGGGAATTATGGGTTGGGCACCGTTCCAATAAATTAGTTTTATCATCCAGAAAGCTGTGTTCTACTCCACTATGTCCTCTCCTCCTAGCGTTGGCATCTCGGTATCTCTGAGTCTGCGTTGGAAGCTGGGTGAGCAGCATGGTGTGAACACACACACACACACACACACACACACACACACACACACACACACATACACACACACACACACACACACACACACACACACACACACACACACACACACACTACATACATAAAGTGCGCACCAACCTAAAATTGTGTTAAATTATTTCTGCCTGGATGTGTTCACTCGTGACAACAAGCTAGATTGCTCAGTGTGTTGTTAATCACTACACTGCAACACTATTCGTATAGCATAGGACCCCTCCTCCTAACCAGATACACATTGTGTGTGTGTGTGTGTGTGTGTGTGTGTGTGTGAGAGAGTGAAGGTCTAAATGTTTATTTTTTTGTCATTCATCCCCCTTATGGGACACGCTGTACCGGCCCCCTATACTTCAGAGATTAAAATATTTGTTCTTCAGTGAAAACTTGTTCAAATCAGAACTATAATTCATTTTTGGTTGTTGTTGTTGTTGCTGCTGTTGTCCAGAGATGAATGGAAACATGAGCTACTCTCGTCTCCAAATGTTCATCCATGCAGGATTCAGAGAAATCTACTGTCTGACACATAAGAGATGTTACATGTTGCTTACACTGTGTTACACCTGCTAAGTGAAGGGTTTTTTTCTTTTGCTGCTCTTTGACAATGTTGATTTAAAAAACGGTTGAAAAGGGGCTATATACAGACACTTGAATGAATGAATGGTTGTTACTGGATAGAAGATATAGGCTAAAGCAGCGGCTCCCAAACTTTTTAGGCCACGCAACCCCTTCTACATCCCGACCGGGTTCACGCCCCCAATCCTCCACACCTTCAAAAAAACCGCAACAGAGCCTATTTATAGCCGCATTAAATGCATCATCTTTAATCATGAACACATGATCACAACACACGTAACTAAATAATCATCTTTAATCATGAACACATGATCACAACACACGTAACTAAATAATCATCTTTAATCATGAACACATGATCACAACACACGTAACTAAATAATCATCTTTAATCATGAACACATGATCACAACACACGTAACTAAATAATCATCTTTAATCATGAACACATGATCACAACACACGTAACAAAATAATCATCTTTAATCATGAACACATGATCACAACACACGTAACTAAATAATCATCTTTAATCATGAACACATGATCAGAACACACGTAACAAAATAATCATCTTTAATCATGAACACATGATCAGAACACACGTAACTAAATAATCATCTTTAATCATGAACACATGATCAGAACACACGTAACAAATTAATCAAGAGATCGCAACAATGCAGAGAGAGACAGAGAGGAGAAGAGAGAGAAGAGAGTACTAAAAGACAATCATGGCGGCAGGATCTTAAGCTTGCATTTCGCGGTACATTTACATTATAAATTGTACGTTTTTTAATTTAATTTAAATCTTTGTATAAATTTTTATAATTCAGTTTTTATTTGTTGAAAAATCTTAACCCACTTTAAAAAAAATGGTTAAATTATTACACCATTATACCACCATTACATTGTTCCTTCTCGCGCGCCCCCTAGAGGCAGCCTCGCGCGCACCACACCTCCCTGGCTGAAGGATTTTGAACAAATGGGAGTGTCCACCAAGACATATCTCGACAGATCAGCCTTCCAGTTGCTACACTACCAGCCTACCACTGGGTAGGTGGTAGCTGATCTATCCAGCATACTTTCTAGGTGGACACTCCCACTTGTGATGTCAAAAACCAGAGATGACGCCGGAACCGCTTGGAATGGCTAATCACGCTCACACCTGGTGGTATAAATATGTCTCCTTTAATACATGTCATATTGAACAAGCACATGCCGGAGCAACAATTTGGATGCTCGTGAGATTTCAGCATAGACTAGTTTTGTGTACTTTATTGAAATTCCACATTGTAATTGAGTTTTCTTTCAATTGCTTACAAATTACCAGACTACTGCTGCCTTTCAGTTTCCAGCAGCTGTCATCTCTTTATAATCCTCAACTATATTCTGTGATATTCCCTCCAAGAGCTTGCCTGACCGAGTTTAAGCAACAATGTACTGATGTTATTTGATAAAACACAGCTTGTTTACAGGAGCTACACTTGTGTTTTCTTTTTTCAGTTTACATTATCTGTAGTGTTCCCTCTGGTGGTAGAAGTCTGTATAATACATTATAGTCATTCAAGTGGTGGATTAATTTAACTTGCTTCAACATGAGTGAATTTCAGGTTAAAATGAAAGAAGCAAAAACATTAATAAAATATTGTTCAAATACATTTGTTGGCATGTGAACGAGTTGCCACGATTCACATTTCAAAGTCAAACTGTTACTTCTCAAATTGTCACATGCACATCATAACACAGGGCCGTTCTGAACAGTGAAACTCTTGTGACATGGCAGGTGACAGTACGCAAAGAAAGTAGGCAAAACATGATATACATATGCATTGAAAATATACATATATATATTGAGAATGGCACAATATACATAAGATAATACAATATAAATTATAAAGATAAAAATGGAATGTTGAATCCAGAAGTATTGAATATTGAGTATTATAAATGTACAAGTAAGGAAGGGGAGATGCACAAATGAGGCAGTAGTAGCAGAAATATGCATATGTATGTATCCGGAGTATTTAAATACAGCTTAGGGAATATGGCATAATGTGTCCAGAAGTATTTGAATAATGGAAATATTACCAATGATATGAATCTAAAGGTAACGTCTACCAGATGGCAGCAGCGTGAACAGTCCATGGCCTGGGTGGCTGTAGTCCTCAATGCATTTTCTAAGGCATCATGCGTGGTAGATGCTTTGGGGGCAACAATATATTGCCGATGGTACGGTAAGATTTGAAAAGAACAAGTTTCAAGCACCAATAATTGCACAGTAAGCACCAATAACTGCACACAAAGCACCACTAATTGAACAGAATAGCCTAGGATAAAGATGATAAGAACAGCAAGGATAAGAACAGAAAGATAGCTAGGAGCGAAGATGCTACGCAATGCTAAATGCTATTTTAAATGCTGTACGTAACATCCACCCATTTTCAGTCGTTAACAAGGTCAGAATACTCTTAGTACTTAGCCCCAGACCACATTCAGGGACAATCATTTGTAATTATCGTGTTTAGGTAACCTGCCAATTCACGCCCGTTCCTAGCGGTAATTGCACCGGTGTCACAGGTGTTTATTTATGGACTTGTGATTTATCTGCCAGGGTTTCAAGCCAATTGTAATGCCATAACATGTAGTCGGGCCTATTTGGAGACATTCAACAAAGAGGGAATTATGGGTTGGGCACCGTTCCAATAAATTAGTTTTATCATCCAGAAAGCTGTGTTCTACTCCACTATGTCCTCTCCTCCTAGCGTTGGCATCTCGGTATCTCTGAGTCTGCGTTGGAAGCTGGGTGAGCAGCATGGTGTGGAAGGGGCAAGCGAGTGCGGGGACAGGCCACGTTTTCCCTGAAGGGTTTGACGATTCCGGAGGTGTGTGGGAGTTCATGTCTTGACTGCTGCCCCTCCGCAATTGCATTTTTCTGCTCTTGCCCATGAGCCCTCTGCCCACCTCTCCCTCCTCCACCAGGCCCTCAAACAGAGACCCCAGGCTCTGTCGGATCCTCACGCAGAAGTCTGGGCAGCTGAAGGCGTACAGGATGGGGTTCAACACGGGGTTCAGGAACGCAAACATCGTCGCTATGGGTAACCCCACCTCTACCAGCGTCAGGCTCTTGGGGCAGGTAGTGGGCTGCCACCTCGATGAGGCAGACGATGTGATACGGTGCCCAGCACAGTGCAAATGCTGCGATCACTGACGTCACCATCTTGGTGAAGCTCTGGGACAGCAGGCCGTTTTTGGGCTTGTTTGAGGTGGCGGAGGGGGACGACGACGAAGGTTTCACAGAAACAATGGGAGTGGATGCATGTGGCGTATTCAGAATATTATGGCTCTTGGTACTCGCTCCCATCTCTAGCCAACTTTGCTTCCTCTTCGTCCGTCTCTTCCTCAGGCTGAGGGCGAACAAGACGTAGCTCCCGGCTATCATTCAGCAGGGGAACCAGGAACGCAAACAGCACCTTGGAGATTGCTGTTGTCGCCTGCCGACCTCACAGTCCCTGTCCAAAGTGGACAGGGAGGATGTGTACGAGGCAAAATGGTGGTAGCACAGCTTCCTACCGTCGTGCTTCACTATCACAGCACGGAACAGGAAGTAAGGGAAGGTGTTGACCGCCGCCCACAGCCAGCCCAGGGCGCCACACCTTCCAGGCAGACGCCACCGACCGGTGGTTCTGGCTCCACACAGGCTTGACCACCAGAGCAGCGGTCCAGGGAGATGGCCGCCAGAAGGAACGCCGACACGAACATGTTGAGGAAGAAGATAGAGGCCTTGGCCGAGCAGAGCGGGCGCCCAGCTCCCAAGCTGTGGAGGAGTGAGGTAGTGGGTTGAAGAGAGGGAGCGTCAGGGTGGCCAGAAAGTCAGACAGGGCCAGGTTCAGCACCCAGACGGAGGCCACGGTGCGTCGGCGCAGGCGGAAGCCCACCACCCACAGGACAAGAGCATTCTCCAGGATGCCGAAGCAGGAGACCAGGCCCGAGGACGCACACTACCGCCCGGTTGGCCACAGTGTTGTGTTGAGGGAGTGATCCTGCATGGATTTCAGCAGGGGGCAGAAGAGTTTGGCCTCCCCCGGCCGAGGGCCCGCTGACCAGGGTGGTGTTGGACATCGCCCCCCCTCGCCTGGGAGGGAAGAAACGAGCACTGTCATCGTGTGATGCAAACCGAGCATAGGGCGAAACATGAGCAGGAGAAGGAGGACCAAAACAGGAACACAAGACGAATAACAATAACAACAGAAAGCAAAGGAAGCCAGGAAGGGAGGAAAATAAACTAAATGGATGGGGGAGGGGGTGTGGGACTAGAATGTACACGAGTAAACCTCCTTGTTCAGTTCACATTGTGAACGTGTGAGGATGACAACATAATGAATGTCTATGTTGAAACAAGTAATCTCAATCTGTGAACAGCTCATTTCTTCCACTGGAATTTTAGCAGTAAATCAATCAAACACGTAGGCAGCTGACTCACCATGTGGCTCTACAAAACTCACTATAAAGTTATTGGACTGGTCATCATATATCACGGACGCCACTTAAAAATAGTACTTAGCATTGTGCAGCACCTTATCCTCACCACCAAGGGGACAACCTAGCAATTATGAGTGCTTGAAACTATTAATTAACCTAGTAATTGTGTTGAGTGCTTGAAACTTGTTCTCCTAACCTAGCAATTATGAGTGCTTGAAACTTGTTATCTTCAAATCTTACTGTACCATCAGCAATATATTGTTGTTTCACTCTCTTTCGACAAATGCACTTATTGTAGGTTGCTTTGAACAAAAGAAGCATGTCACGGCCCGTTCCAATGATGTGGACACATACCTGCTGTGATTAAACTGCTCTGATTAGACAAGGGACTGCTCAGAGGAAGCCATCATCTATGTCTGTTGTGGTTTCTGGTTGGTTGTTTCCTGACAAGCGAATACTAGCTTGCAGCAGAAATTGAGAAATATGTGGTGAGCAAGTAAGTAATACACGGTCATAAAGTAGGCCTACAGCAGACACAAAATAGATTTTCAATGGAGTTGCACATTTCAAAATATTTTGGTTTTCATGACATTCTTTCTGCCATTATATATTTCTCTGAATGCCATAAAAACAACCTGAAAGGTATTTCCGAGCAATGTTGACAATATAAAAAGGCAGTGGTCCCATGCAATGACACATACACTAACAAACTGAAGTGAAACAAGTGAAAGTGGAACAGCAAACGTGAAACAGCAAACGTGTCTTCACTGACATACAAATAAGAGTATCTCCTTAGTACTACCTGTGCTACCTCGGCTGATCTGTGACAATCTATAATTATGGCCAAGGAGAACACAGCATTGGCATAATAGAGAACATGAGAATATATAAATAGACAAAAACAAAGCACCATTATATCATACCAGGGCAACTACAAAACTGCTCTACATGTTTCATAATTTACCGAAAGAAAGAATGGAAATAAACAATGTAGTCACATCACAGCATGAAGAGATTTCCCAGTGCTGGGTAATACTCACTTTGATTTCAGACTGTGTTCCGGGACGAGAGAGTGGAAAGTTTGTGGCTTATTTCCGCCGTACACTCGCTGTCAAAGTGGAGCTCCAGCCGCCGGTCCTGTCACATTTCTTTCTAGAGCGCTCCCACTGACTGATGTTCGAGCCCCAGCTGTGTGTGACCCCGCCCCTTTCCTTTCTAGAGCGCTCCCACTGACTGACGTTAGAGACCAGGTGACGTGTGACCCCGCCCCTTTTCTGTGGTTGACGTCTGGTGTGATCAAGTCTACAGTGAAGTGCCAGACTGTGTACAACTACTTAGTTGTGAGCCAATTGTTGTTTACATTAAAGTTAACTAACAAAGACTTGGTTCAAGAAAACGAGGAGGAGAAACATAGTTTTTCATTTAGAAAACAAAAAGATAATTTATACATATACAGTACGATATAACAAACATCCATACACATTCAAGATACAGCAATGTAACAAATTCAGTTGATATTGTTAAACATTTTTTAAGGGTTTTAATTACCTGTAAATACAATCTATTCTCCTAACTTGTATAGAGACTGCCAAGAATGATTGAGGGCACTGTCAAGCCCGGACTGGCCATCGAGAGCACTAAATGGCCCGCAGGTTGCAGATAAAAAAAAAATAAAAAATGCCTGCAGTCAGGCCTGTGAACTAGAAGCGGTCCAGGCCAGTGAACTCGTACCCCTACGAGTTCAATGGCCAGTGAACTAGAAGCGGTTCAGGCCAGTGAACTAAAAGCAGGCCAGGCCACTGAAGTAGAAGCAGGCCAGGCCACTAAACTAGAAGTGGACCAGGCCAGTGAACTCGTAGGGGGCTAGGCCAGTGAACTAGAAGCGGTTCAGGCCACTGAACTAGAAGCAGGCCAGGCCAGTGAACTAGAAGCAGGCCAGGCCACTGAAGTAGAAGCAGGCCAGGCCACTAAACTAGAAGCAGGCCAGGCCACTGAACTAGAAGCAGGCCAAGCCACTGAACTAGAAGCGGGCCAGGCCAGTGAACTAGAAGCAGGCCAGGCCAGTGAACTAGAAGCAGTCCAGGAGACTGAACTAGAAGTGGACCAGGCCAGTGAACTAGAAGCAGGCCAGGCCAGTGAACTAGAAGCGGGCCAGGCCAGTGAACTAGAAGCGGGCCAGGCCAGTGAACTAGAAGCAGGCCAGGCCAGTGAAAAAGAAGTGGACCAGGCCAGTGAACTAGAAGCAGGCCAGGAGACTGAACTAGAAGTGGACCAGGCCAGTGAACTAGAAGTGGACCAGGCCAGTGAACTAGAAGAGGGACAGGAGACTGAACTAGAAGTGGACCAGGCCAGTGAACTAGAAGTGGACCAGGCCAGAGAACTAGAAGCAGGCCAGGAGACTGAACTACAAGTGGACCAGGCCAGTGAACTAGAAGTGGGACAGGAGACTGAACTAGAAGTGGACCAGGCCAGTGAACTAGAGGCGAGCCAGGAGACTGAACTAGAAGCGGGCCAGGAGACTGAAGTGGACCAGGCCAGTGAACTAGAAGTGGACCAGGCCAGTGAACTAGAAGCGGGACAGGAGACTGAACTAGAAGTGGACCAGGCCAGTGAACTAGAGGCGGGCCAGGAGACTGAACTAGAAGTGGACCAGGCCAGTGAACTAGAGGCGGGCCAGGAGACTGAACTAGAAGTGGACCAGGCAAGTGAACTAGAAGTGGACCAGGCCAGTGAACTAGAAGCAGGCCAGGAGACTGAACTAGAAGTGGACCAGGCCAGTGAACTAGAAGTGGACCAGGCCAGTGAACTAGAAGCGGGCCAGGCCAATGTTTAGTTGCGGCGGTGCCATTGTTCAATGACGCAAGCTATCAAGTATTGATCAGCGCTTGATCGGGTAGCGGGGAAAAATACAGAAAATACAACTGATACAAATACAACCCCTCTAGCCACCCCCCCCCCCCCAAGGCTAGAGCCCTGTATGTTTTATGAATATTGAAAATAATATCATATAATAATAAATATAAATATAAATGTTTGTTTAAAAAACTAAACAAAACACGTTTTGGATCCTCTGTGTGTCATTCCACCAGCAGAATACTTACTTACTTACTTAGAATACTACACAATTCACACAACTTGGCCAAGGTCGTGGGAAGTAGGGGTACTGAGGGTGCTGCAGCACCCCCTGGCGGATGGTAGAGGACCTGCACATGCGCAACTATAAATGCGCAAACACGTAATCTCCTCTTCAATCTGTCAACAGCTCATTTCTTCCACTGTGGATCATCATTGACGACTGCAACAGACTGATTTCATGATCTTGGAAGTAGTAAATCAAATCAACAACACGTAGGCAGCTGACTCACCATGTGGCTCTACAAAACTCACTATAAAGTTATTGGACTGGTCATCATATATCACGGACGCCACTTAAAAATAGTACTTAGCATTGTGCAGCACCTTATCCTCACCACCAAGGGGACAACCTAGCAATTATGAGTGCTTGAAACTATTAATTAACCTAGTAATTGTGTTGAGTGCTTGAAACTTGTTCTCCTAACCTAGCAATTATGAGTGCTTGAAACTTGTTATCTTCAAATCTTACTGTACCATCAGCAATATATTGTTGTTTCACTCTCTTTCGACAAATGCACTTATTGTAGGTTGCTTTGGACAAAAGAAGCATGTCACGGCCCGTTCCAATGATGTGGACACATACCTGCTCTGATTAAACTGCTCTGATTAGACAAGGGACTGCTCAGAGGAAGCCATCATCTATGTCTGTTGTGGTTTCTGGTTGAGGTGATGGCATTTGTAGTCACAGTGGATGATGCTGTCCAGGTCAAATGAATAATATTATGTACATACAACGCAATTACCGTGTCTGTACATGACTCTACGTTGTTCCCAGACAAGCGAATACTACCGTCATCGTACAGCAGAAATTGAGAAATATGTGGTGAGCAAGTAAGTAATACACGGTCATAAAGTAGGCCTACAGCAGACACAAAATAGATTTTCAATGGAGTTGCACATTTCAAAATATTTTGGTTTTCATGACATTCTTTCTGCCATTATATATTTCTCTGAATGCCAAAAAAACAACCTGAAAGGTATTTCTGAGCAATGTTGACAATATAAAAAGGCAGTGGCCCCATGCAATGACACATACACTAACAAACTGAAGCGCTCACTCTTGTCCACCAAAGTGAAACAGCCAACGTGTCTTCACTGACATACAAATAAGAGTATCTCCTTAGTACTACCTGTGCTACCTCGGCTGATCCGTGACAATCTATAATTATGGCCAAGGAGAACACAGCATCTAATATTTCTAATTTCTAGAGCGCTCCCACTGACTGACGTTAGAGACCAGGTGGCGTGTGACCCCGCTCCTTTTCTGTGGTTGACGTCTGGTGTGATCAAGTCTACAGTGAAGTGCCAGACTGTGTCCAACTACTTCGTTGTGAGCCAATTGTTGGTTACATTTAAGTTAACTAACAAAGACTTGGTTCAAGAAAACGAGGAGGAGAAACATATTTTTTAATTTAGAAAAAAAAAGGATAATTTATACGTATACAGTACGATATAACAAACATCCATACACATTCAAGATACAGCAATGTAACAAATGAAGTTGATTCACTTTTTTTTGTAAGGGTTTTAAGTAACTGTAAATACAATCTATTCTCCTGACTTGTATAGAGACTGCCAAGAATGATTGAGGGCACTGTCAAGCCCGGACTGCCCACCGGGAGCACTAAATGGCCCGCAGGTCACAGATTTACAAAATAAATGCCTGCAGTCAGGCCTGTGAACTAGAAGCGGACCAGGCCAGTGAACTCGTAGGGGGCCTGGCCAGTGAACTAGAAGCGGGCCAGGCCAGTGAACTAGAAGTGGTTCAGGCCAGTGAACTAGAAGCAGGCAAGGCCAGTGAAAAAGATGCAGGCCAGGAGACTGAACTAGAAACGGACCAGGCCAGTGAACTAGAAGCAGGCCAGGCCAGTGAAAAAGAAGCAGGCCAGGTCAGTGAACTAGAAGCAGGCCAGGAGACTGAACTAGAAGCGGACCAGGCCAGTGGACTCGAAGTGGGCCAGGCCAGTGAATGTTGTGGAAACCAACATGAAATTTAGAGAATTCGTTGGAGAAGGAGAAGTCGAGGAGACGAAAGCGGCGAAGTTGCAAAGACCTTTATTACAACCTGCTACAGTCATAGCAAAGGGAGGTCAGTCAATTGAGTATCCCCAACTCAAACAGATCTTTTTATGGTGTTCCTCTGGTTTTCTTACCCCGCCCCTTAACACGCCTCTTAACCCTCCCCTTAACAAATGTACACACCCCTAATTATGTTAATACACAGCTCCTCCCGCTGGTAACTCCTCGAATTGTTTTTGTATGGGTTTGTTTAAATCACATAACCTTAACTAAACTTAATCCATATTAGTATTTCTTTATACAGCACATAAACTAAAGTATTATTATAAAGAAAGATTAAACCAGCATAGACTAAAATGAAAACAGAAATGATGTAACCAGCATATACTAAAATGAATACAGGAAATGATGAATAGACCCCACAATACAAACTCTGATATCACATATATAACATACTGAAATAAAAATAGAAATGATGAATGAACTTCAATATATATATGCTGATAAGTAACAACTTAAAGAACTGGAATAAGACATTAATGATAGTAAATAAGATTGTTAAAACTAACTTAATAAGAAACATAAGAATATTAAACCAACATATACTGAAAATGAACATAGAAATGGTGACACATCTGCATACCCCTGCTGTGAGCAGCCACTAAAATACGTAACTGAGGTAGGTGTCACTTGAGGACTCAGGAACTAAATTCTTATCAACACAAGAGTCTTCTTCCTGTCTCAGGGGAACTGTTGTCTTATCAATAGAGTAAATCTCTATTTGCTCTATCGAGTATAGTGGCCAAACACAGTCACGTGAAAGTCTGTTGAGGGTTCGCTCTGCTGGAGAGGAGCCTATTGCAAATTACTCCTAACTTATATAAGTATTGTGTTTGCTTTCATTTAGAAATCTCACTTATTCGAGATGCAATTATTCTATCTGAGAATTGCTATGTCATATGATAGCCAGGGATGTCCCTTATCTCCGATTGGCTGGAGGTGAATCTGTTTCATTGGCCATTCAGGTTGTGAGTTGATTCTCGGAGCCATACTGTCTGAGATTCTTTCTGAGACATACTGTCTCCTATTTGCATATGACCATTTGTAATCAATTCAGCTATTTTGTTGGAGGTGTCTTTCTTGCTTTTGTTCTCTGGCCTCCTGAAGATCCACCCTCCAAGACTTCTCCCCCCTTCCATTTGACCCCCACCCTTCCGTCTCCTGCTTGTCCAATACATGTGACCATCTGTCTCTCTCAGTCAACCCAGCCGTTCGCCGGCAATAAGATGGCGACTATGTTTTATGATAAAATTCTCCCATATGAACTAGAAGCAGGCCAGGAGACTGAACTAGAAGCTGGCCAAGAGACTGAGCTAGAAGCGGGCCAGGCCAGTGAACTAGAAGCGGACCAGGCCAGTGAACTAGAAGCGGGCCAGGCCAGTGAACTAGAAGCGGGCCAGGACCCAGTGAAACTAGAAGCGGGCCAGGCCAGTGAACTAGAAGCGGGGCCCAGACCAGTGAACTACGAAGTGGGCCAGGCCAGTGAACTAGAAGCGGGCCAGGCCAGTGAACTAGAAGGGCCAGGCCAGTGAACTAGAAGGGGCCAGGCCAGTGAACTAGAAGCGGGCCAGGCCAGTGAACTAGAAGCGGGCCAGGCCAGTGAACTAGAAGCGGGCCAGGCCAGTGAACTAGAAGCGGGCCAGGCCAGTGAACTAGAAGCAGGCCAGGCCAGTGAACTAGAAGCAGGCCAGGCCAGTGAACTAGAAGCAGGCCAGGAGACTGAACTAGAAGCGGGCCAGGCCAGTGAACTAGAAGCGGGCCAGGCCAGTGAACTAGAAGTGGGCCAGGCCAGTGAACTAGAGGCGGGCCAGGCCAATGTTTAGTTGCGGCGGCGCCACAACACACACAAGTTATCAAGTATTGATCAGCGCTTGATCAGGTAGCGGGGAAAAAATGGTGGACCATCACCGTTGTTTGGCCTGGTTCAGCCTATCACCAGGATGCTAGTGACTGAGGGAGCAGTTAAAAATTGTGAGGGGGCCTATTTTATCATACTTTTTTCAATGCCATAATGGCATTTTTTCTAAATAACAAGAAAAAATTCAGAAAAGATGTCAAACGCAATTAACAGCGAACACAGACACGCACCCGTGTGTGTGTTCGCTGTAAGTCAAGCTGAAAGTCAAGCGTGAAGCAACTTTCGGCGTGTGTGTGGTTGATGGAAGTGGGCTTTCATGTTTTTAGCTGTAATGCAAACCCCCTGCTTTTTTGTGGCATCATCAACATCCACAGTAATTATATATGCCCGCTTAGCGCTCCGTAAAGTTTCCCGCCAGGCTTGCTCGACACCGGCGGTTCATCTGACACGTATGCTGGGCCAGGTGGAGTTTGGAGTGACGCTCTGTGATTGGTGGTTGGAGTTTTAAGGGGCAGCGGAACTGACAGCGACGACAACCAATCACAGCAGCACAGTCCTCCGGTTGATCCAATCTAGCAGCAACCGTGGAGCTTAATATCAAATTAATGTACACCTGGTCATGACCAGGCGCGTGTGGGTGCTCGGTAATTCTCCGTGGGTGCTCGGGTGTCAGCGCCTTTGCCGTGTAGTTTACTCTCTCTCTCTCTCCTTACCATAATGAAGCTGTTAATTACAATAATAATAATAATAATAATAATAATAATAATAATAATAATAATAACAATAATAATAATAACAATAATAATAATAAAACTCTTTCATTATGACACTCGTTGATTTAGCTATTTTTCTAGGCTAACTAAAATGAATTGGGGGCAGAATACAACTGATTACAAATACAACCCCTGTAGCCCCCCCCCCCCCCCGGCTAGAGCCCTGTATGTTTTATGAATAGTGAAATTAATATCATATAATAATAACTATGTTGATTATTAATATGTTTGATTAAAAAACAAAGCAAAACACGTTTTGGATCCTCTGTGTGTCATTCCACCAGCAGAATACTTCACAATTCACACGACTTGGCCAAGGTCGTGGGAAGTAGGGGTACTGAGGGTGCTGTAACAGCCCCTGGCGGCTGGTAGAGGACCTGCACATGCACAACTATAAATCAATCAATCAATCAATCAATCAATCAATAAATACATTTAATTTAATTGTTGTTGGTTATGTTCATATTCTAATGATATTTTTATTTTAGCAAGTGGTTAATAGAGGATCTTAGATTCCAAATATTTAGTCAGGAAATTACGTTAATTACATGTTGCAAACGGGCGGGTAACAGCACAAGAGATAAATGATGGTTTCGGCACAAGGGTGGATGCAGTGAGGTGTGCAGAATCACCAATGGATCTCACATTGGTATCAAAATCTTTAGTTGGAATAAGTAGTTGTAAAGTATTGAAAGAAAAGCACTTTAGGTAGTGATCATTATCCTATATCTGTTAATATAGGGATAGAACATGATGTAGACTAGAGCAAGATGAAAACGAAGGGAGATGGAAATTTGAAGAGGCAGATTGGAACAAGTTTAGTGAGGGAAAATTGAAAGAGTTAATGACTTGAATTCTGAAATCAGTAGTTTAGGAGTATCTTAGGAGCAGCAAAACAGTCTATCCCAAAAAGAAACGGGAATAAAAGGAAGAAGTTAGTTCTGGACTACCCTGGAAATCCAGAGTTCTCACGAGAGCACAATTTGAATTTGCTCAGCGAGTACTCTGGTAACGAGTAACATGCTCATTAGATATGCCTGTTGTTTCGAACATCAACCAATCACATCGGTGTATATGATATAGGCGGACCAGAGGCGGGCTAAACAGATGACGTCAGCGCTGCGACGGAATCAGTCCGGAATCAGTCAGTAAACATTGCAAGATGGCTATCGAAAATGTTGACTGAGTATCTGTACAAACTAGGGATGCACCGATACCCACTTTTTTCAGACCGAGTAGCAAGTACAAGTACTTACATTTGGTACTTGCCGATGCGAATACCGATAACGATACTTAATAAAACCATTACACGTTCTAATGACTTTGAAAACATGTTATTTTTTGTCTGGGGGGGGGTGCTCTGTTAATTTGCGGTTCTGATGGGGGGGGGTGCTCTGTTAATTTGCGGTTCTGATGGGGGGGGGTGCTCTGTTAATTTGCGGTTCTGATGGGGGGGGGGTGCTCCGTTAATTTGCGGTTCTGATGGGGGGGGGTGCTCCGTTAATTTGCGGTTCTGATGGGGGGGTGCTCTGTTAATTTGCGGTTCTGATGGGGGGGGGGTGCTCCGTTAATTTGCGGTTCTGATGGGGGGGGGTGCTCCGTTAATTGGTGGGGACATGTCCCCAGCGTCCCCACTAAATTCTACGCCCATGCTCGGTACCATGCGCAGTTGCTATTAAACATCCATAAACGACAACTCGGTTGCATCTCTTTATTTCAATATTCCTTGGCTAAGAATATTACAAGGTTAACGTTGCGTTGCCAAAGTGGTATCTCCGTGGTATTTCCATTAGGCTACATTTACGTCTCTCTGTCAAACTATTCTCCAAAACAAACTCGTTTCCGTCGCTCTGGATACGTCACCCCGTGTATTCTTCTGATTGGTCGTAGTGTTATCCAATTGCGTGCAGTGATATTTTCAAACGCATTCTTGGTGCCGCCCCTCGAGTTGGGCCATTTTCATTGCTCATTACCAGACCTACAGCTTTCTAGATGTAGGTCTGGATTTCCAGGCTAGTTCTGGACACAAAAATGCACTAAAGCAATACAAAGTACAAATAAGGCTTTCAAAGTTTTGAAAAAAATAATGTGCTTTCAAAACTTGATTATCATGTATACCAGTGAACTAGAAGCGGCCAGGCCAGTGAACTAGAAGCGGGCCAGGCCAGTGAACTAGAAGCGGGCCAGGCCAGTGAACTAGAAGCGGGCCAGGCCAGTGAACTAGAAGCAGGCCAGGCCAGTGAACTAGAAGCAGGCCAGGCCAGTGAACTAGAAGTGGGCCAGGCCAGTGAACTAGAAGCAGGCCAGGCCAGTGAACTAGAAGCAGGCCAGGAGACTGAACTAGAAGCGGGCCAGGCCAGTGAACTAGAAGCAGGCCAGGCCAGTGAACTAGAAGCGGGCCAGGCCAGTGAACTAGAAGCAGGCCAGGCCAGTGAACTAGAAGCAGGCCAGGCCAGTGAACTAGAAGCAGGCCAGGAGACTGAACTAGACCCCGGCTAGAGCCCTGTATGTTTTATGAATAGTGAAATTAATATCATATAATAATAACTATGTTGATTATTAATATGTTTGATTAAAAAACAAAACAAAACACGTTTTGGATCCTCTGTGTGTCATTCCACCAGCAGAATACTTCACAATTCACACGACTTGGCCAAGGTCGTGGGAAGTAGGGGTACTGAGGGTGCTGTAACAGCCCCTGGCGGCTGGTAGAGGACCTGCACATGCACAACTATAAATCAATCAATCAATCAATCAATCAATCAATCAATCAATAAATACGTTTAATTTAATTGTTGTTGGTTATGTTCATATTCTAATGATATTTTTATTTTAGCAAGTGGTTAATAGAGGATCTTAGATTCCAAATATTTAGTCAGGAAATTACGTTAATTACGTGTTGCAAACGGGCGGGTAACAGCACAAGAGATAAATGATGGTTTCGGCACAAGGGTGGATGCAGTGAGGTGTGCAGAATCACCAATGGATCTCACATTGGTATCAAAATCTTTAGTTGGAATAAGTAGTTGTAAAGTATTGAAAGAAAAGCACTTTAGGTAGTGATCATTATCCTATATCTGTTAATATAGGGATAGAACATGATGTAGACTAGAGCAAGATGAAAACGAAGGGAGATGGAAATTTGAAGAGGCAGATTGGAACAAGTTTAGTGAGGGAAAATTGAAAGAGTTAATGACTTGAATTCTGAAATCAGTAGTTTAGGAGTATCTTAGGAGCAGCAAAACAGTCTATCCCAAAAAGAAACGGGAATAAAAGGAAGAAGTTAGTTCTGGACTACCCTGGAAATCCAGAGTTCTCACGAGAGCACAATTTGAATTTGCTCAGCGAGTACTCTGGTAACGAGTAACATGCTCATTAGCTATATGCCTGTTGTTTCGAACATCAACCAATCACATCGGTGTATCTGATATAGGCGGGCCAGAGGCGGGCTAAACAGATGACGTCAGCGCTGCGACGGAATCAGTCCGGAATCAGTCAGTAAACATTGCAAGATGGCTATCGAAAATGTTGACTGAGTATCTGTACAAACTAGGGATGCACCGATACCACTTTTTTTCAGACCGAGTACTTGCCGATAGCGAATACCGATACGAGTACTTAATAAAACCATTACAGTTCTAATGACTTTGAAAACATGTTATTTTTGGGGACATGTCCCCAGCGTCCCCACTAAATTCTACGCCCATGCTCGGTACCATGCGCAGTTGCTATTAAACATCCATAAACGCCAACTCGGTTGCATCTCTTTATTTCAATATTCCTTGGCTAAGAATATTACAAGGTTAACGTTGCGTTGCCAAAGTGGTATCGGTGGTTTCGTGGTATTTCCATTAGGCTACATTTACGTCTCTCTGTCAAACTATTTAAAGATGCTCTAATGTGACAACGGTGATTTGAACGCAGCCAAACAGAGACATGTAGATTTCCCGTCTGCGGGTGGGGGAGTTGCGGTAGTAGCCAAAGTGGTATCTCCGAAGTGGTATTGGCTTAGGCTACATTTACGTCTCTCTGTCAAACTATTCTCCTCTGGATACGTCACCCCGTGTATTCTTCTGATTGGTCGTAGTGTTATCCAATTGCGTGCAGTGATATTTTCAAACGCATTCTTGGTGCCGCCCCTCGAGTTGGGCCATTTTCATTGCTCATTACCAGACCTACAGCTTTCTAGATGTAGGTCTGGATTTCCAGGCTATGGACACAAAAATGCACTAAAGCAATACAAAGTACAAATAAGGCTTTCAAAGTTTTGAAAAAAATAATGTGCTTTCAAAACTTGATTAATTATAAGAGAAAGCAAGCAGTAGTGAGGAATTCAATAAAGAAGACTAAAAGAGAGTATTGGAGGAATATTGATTCATTAGGTGGGAGAACACCATTAGAGAGAGTATGGGGGATGATTAAAAGAATATCTGGTAATAGGAAAGAATATGGATAATGGAAGATGATGAAAATATGATAAAAGATAAGAATAAAGCAGAATTAATGGCACAGACCTTTGTTATGGTATATATAGGAGACCTGAGAAATGAGGAAAAAAGAGGGAGAGAAGAAACAATAACGAGAAACAAGCACCGCCCTCTGCAGAGCCCTCCTGTCTTGAGAGGGGCTGTTGCAGAACCAGGCAGTGATGCTTTCTGTCAGGATGCTCTCCACCGCACCAGCGTAGAAGGTCTGAAGGATCCTCCGGGAGACTTAGAATTTGTGGTGGTAGAGGTGCTGCTTTGCGTTCCTCACCAGAGTTTCAATGTTTGTAGTCCACACATTGACACTGTGATGTGGACTCTCAGGTACCTGTAGCTGCTCACCCTCTCCACAGCAATACCATTAATCCCCAGTGGTGTGTAAGTCCTCTGATGTTGTAGTATCATCCTAAAGTCCACAATCAGCTCCTTAGTTTTGGAGACATTCAGCATGAGGCTGACAGGTAAGCAACTTCGTCTAGGTCAGTGTTTCTCTAACTTTTTCTGCCATTCCCCACTTTGGAGGGGGGGGGGGGGGGGGGGGGGGGGGATTTTCAAGCCCCACCTGTGGCTTAGGCCAAGTTTAAAATGTATTGAAATAACATCAAATAACACAGTCCAAAAATGTACAAAAAAGTGCAATTGTATTATCACTTTGCATCAAATAACATGAAGTTCAAAAATAGAGAAAATAAAGGTGCAATTGAAGATGAACAAGTAAATGAACAAATAATGAAGAACAAGTAAATATGCATGAGGCCTAGTGGCTGCAATGAGCCTGTTTTGCACATCTTTTCAAAACGTGGGGTTGCAGGCTTGATACTGCCACTCTCAAGTCATGCTCAATGTTGAGCTGAGATCTGTACTTCGTTTTCAGTGAAGCAACAGATGAAAAGCCCATCTCACAGAGATAAGTTGTGGAGAAGGGAAGAATAATGCTCACAGCCCTCTGCCCAATGAGTGGATGCTTCCTCTCCACTCCAAGCCAGAATTCACTCACCTCAGCCTCATGGTGGCGTCAGATGTCATCTCAATGAATTGGTCCTCTTCAGCAGAGCTGCAATTGACAGGTGCTGCAGATAGAATAGAAATAAATACTTAATTTGTAATTGCATATTAAACACAATAGAACTCAGTTTGACAACAATCCATTCCAGTTAATAAGTAGCGTATAAATAAATTGTAGTACAATATATGAGTATAATAAATAGTCATAGTAATAGAACTAGAAGCGGCCAGGCCAGTGAACTAGAAGCGGGCCAGGCCAGTGAACTAGAAGCGGGCCAGACCAGTGAACTAGAAGTGGGCCAGGCCAGTGAACTAGAAGCAGGCCAGGCCAGTGAACTAGAAGCGGGCCAGGCCAGTGAACTAGAAGTGGGCCAGGCCAGTGAACTAGAAGCGGGCCAGGCCAGTGAACTAGAAGCGGGCCAGGCCAGTGAACTAGAAGCGGGCCAGGCCAGTGAACTAGAAGCGGGCCAGGCCAGTGAACTAGAAGCAGGCCAGGCCAGTGAACTAGAAGCAGGCCAGGCCAGTGAACTAGAAGCAGGCCAGGAGACTGAACTAGAAACGGGCCAGGCCAGTGAACTAGAATTTGGGCCAGGCCAGTGAACTAGAAGTGGGCCAGGCCAGTGAACTAGAGGCGGGCCAGGCCAATGTTTAGTTGCGGCGGCGCCACAACACACACAAGTTATCAAGTATTGATCAGCGCTTGATCAGGTAGCGGGGAAAAAATGGTGGACCATCACCGTTGTTTGGCCTGGTTGCAGGCCTATCACCAGGATGTAGTGACTGAGGGAGCAGTTAAAAATTGTGAGGGGGCTATTTTATCATACTTTTTTCAATGCCATAATGGCATTTTTTCTAAATAACAAGAAAAAATTTCAGAAAGATGTCAAACGCAATTAACAGCGAACACAGACACGCACCCGTGTGTGTGTTCGCTGTAAGTCAAGCTGAAAAGTCAAGCGTGAAGCAACTTTCGGCGTGTGTGTGGTTGATGGAAGTGGGCTTTCATGTTTTTAGCTGTAATGCAAACCCCTGCCTTTTTTGTGGCATCATCAACATCCACAGTAATTATATATGCCCGCTTAGCGCTCCGTAAAGTTTCCCGCCAGGCTTGCTCGACACCGGCGGTTCATCTGACACGTATGCTGGGCCAGGTGGAGTTTGGAGTGACGCTCTGTGATTGGTGGTTGGAGTTTTAAGGGGCAGCGGACTGACAGCGACGACAACCAATCACAGCAGCACAGTCCCTCCGGTTGATCCAATCTAGCAGCAACCGTGGAGCTTAATATCAAATTAATGTACACCTGGTCATGACAGGCGCGTGTGGGTGCTCGGTATTCTCCGTGGGTGCTCGGGTGTCAGCGCCTTTGCCGTGTAGTTTACTCTCTCTCTCTCTCCTTACCATAATGAAGTTGTTAATTACAATAATAATAATAATAATAATAATAATAATAATAATAATAATAATAATAATAATAACAATAATAATAATAAAACTCTTTCATTATGACACTCGTTGATTTAGCTATTTTTCTAGGCTAACTAAAAATGAATTGGGGGCAGAAAATACAACTGATACAAATACAACCCCTGTAGCCCCCCCCCCCCCCCCCCCCCCGGCTAGAGCCCTGTATGTTTTATGAATAGTGAAATTAATATCATATAATAATAACTATGTTGATTATTAATATGTTTGATTAAAAAACAAAACAAAACACGTTTTGATCCTCTGTGTGTCATTCCAACCAGCAGAATACTTCACAATTCACACGACTTGGCCAAGGTCGTGGGAAGTAGGGGTACTGAGGGTGCTGTAACAGCCCCTGGCGGCTGGTAGAGGACCTGCACATGCACAACTATAAATCAATCAATCAAATCAATCAATCAATCAATCAATCAATAAATACGTTTTAATTTAATTGTTGTTGGTTATGTTCATATTCTAATGATATTTTTATTTTAGCAAGTGGTTAATAGAGGATCTTAGATTCCAAATATTTAGTCAGAAATTACGTTAAATTACGTGTTGCAAACGGGCGGGTAACAGCACAAGAGATAAATGATGGTTCGGCACAAGGGTGGATGCAGTGAGGTGGCAGAATCACCAATGGATCTCACATTGGTATCAAAATCTTTAGTTGGAATAAGTAGTTGTAAAGTATTGAAAGAAAAGCACTTTAGGTAGTGATCATTATCCTATATCTGTTAATATAGGGATAGAACATGATGTAGACTAGAGCAAGATGAAAACGAAGGGAGATGGAAATTTGAAGAGGCAGATTGAACAAGTTTAGTGAGGGAAAATTGAAAGAGTTAATGACTTGAATTCTGAAATCAAGTAGTTTAGGAGTTCTTAGGAGCAGCAAAACAGTCTATACCAAAAAGAAACGGGAATAAAAGGAAGAAGTTAGTTCTGGACTACCCTGGAAATCCAGAGTTCTCACGAGAGCACAATTTGAATTTGCTCAGCGAGTACTCTGGTAACGAGTAACATGCTCATTAGATATGCTGTTGTTTTCGAACATCAACCAATCACATCGGTGTATATGGATATAGGCGGACCAGAGGCGGGCTAAACAGATGACGTCAGCGCTGCGACGGAATCAGTCCGGAATCAGTCAGTAAACATTTGCAAGATGGCTATCGAAAATGTTGACTGAGTATCTGTACAAAACTAGGGATCACCGATACCACTTTTTTTCAGACCGAGTACAAGTACAAGTACTTACATTTGGGTACTTGCCGATAGCGAATACCGATACGAGTACTTAATAAAACCATTACAGTTCTAATGACTTTGAAAACATGTTATTTTTTGTCTGGGGGGAGGTGCTCTGTTAATTTGCGGTTCTGATGGGGGGGGGTGCTCTGTTAATTTGCGGTTCTGATGGGGGGGGGTGCTCTGTTAATTTGCGGTTCTGATGGGGGGGGGGGGGGGGGGTGCTCCGTTAATTTGCGGTTCTGATGGGGGGGGGTGCTCCGTTAATTTGCGGTTCTGATGGGGGGGTGCTCTGTTAATTTGCGGTTCTGATGGGGGGGGGGGGGTGCTCCGTTAATTTGCGGTTCTGATGGGGGGGGGTTGCTCTGTTAATTGGTGGGGACATGTCCCCAGCGTCCCCACTAAATTATACGCCCATGCTCGGTACCATGCGCAGTTTCTATTAAACATCCATAAACGACAACTCGGTTGCATCTCTTTATTTCAATATTCCTTGGCTAAGAATATTACAAGGTTAACGTTGCGTTGCCAAAGTGGTATCTCCGTGGTATTTCCATTAGGCTACATTTACGTCTCTCTGTCAAACTATTCTCCAAAACAAACTTGTTTCCGTCCTCTGGATACGTCACCCCGTGTATTCTTCTGATTGGTCGTAGTGTTATCCAATTGCGTGCAGTGATATTTTAAAACGCATTCTTGGTGCCGCCCCTCGAGTTGGACCATTTTCATTGCTCATTACCAGACCTACAGCTTTCTAGATGTAGGTCTGGATTTCCAGGCTAGTTCTGGACACAAAAATGCACTAAAGCAATACAAAGTACAAATAAGGCTTCAAAGTTTTGAAAAAAATAATGTGCTTTCAAAACTTGATTAATTATAAGAGAAAGCAAGCAGTAGTGAGGAATTCAATAAAGAAGACTAAAAGAGAGTATTGGAGGAATATTGATTCATTAGGTGGGAGAACACCATTAGAGAGAGTATGGGGGATGATTAAAAGAATATCTGGTAATAGGAAAGAATATGGATAATGGAAGATGATGAAAATATGATAAAAGATAAGAATAAAGCAGAATTAATGGCACAGACCTTTGTTATGGTATATATAGGAGACCTGAGAAATGAGGAAAAAAGAGGGAGAGAAGAAACAATAACGAGAAACAAGCACCGCCCTCTGCAGAGCCCTCCTGTCTTGAGAGGGGCTGTTGCAGAACCAGGCAGTGATGCTTTCTGTCAGGATGCTCTCCACCGCACCAGCGTAGAAGGTCTGAAGGATCCTCCGGGAGACTTAGAATTTGTGGTGGTAGAGGTGCTGCTTTGCGTTCCTCACCAGAGTTTCAATGTTTGTAGTCCACACATTGACACTGTGATGTGGACTCTCAGGTACCTGTAGCTGCTCACCCTCTCCACAGCAATACCATTAATCCCCAGTGGTGTGTAAGTCCTCTGATGTTGTAGTATCATCCTAAAGTCCACAATCAGCTCCTTAGTTTGGAGACATTCAGCATGAGGCTGACAGGTAAGCAACTTCGTCTAGGTCAGTGTTTCTCTAACTTTTTCTGCCATTCCCCACTTTGGAGGGGGGGGGGGGGGGGGGGGGGATTTTCAAGCCCCACCTGTGGCTTAGGCCAAGTTTAAAATGTATTGAAATAACATCAAATAACACAGTCCAAAAATTTACAAAAAAGTGCAATTGTATTATCACTTTGCATCAAATAACATGAAGTTCAAAAATAGAGAAAATAAAGGTGCAATTGAAGATGAACAAGTAAATTAACAAATAATGAAGAAGAAGTAAATATGCATGAGGCCTAGTGGCTGCAATGAGCCTGTTTTGCACATCTTTTCAAAATGGGGTTGCAGGCTTGATACTGCCACTCTCAAGTCATGCTCAATGTTGAGCTGAGATCTGTACTTCGTTTTCAGTGAAGCAACAGATGAAAAGCCCATCTCACAGAGATAAGTTGTGGAGAAGGGAAGAATAATGCTCACAGCCCTCTGCCCAATGAGTGGATGCTTCCTCTCCACTCCAAGCCAGAATTCACTCACCTCAGCCTCATGGTGGCGTCAGATGTCATCTCAATGAATTGGTCCTCTTCAGCAGAGCTGCAATTGACAGGTGCTGCAGATAGAATAGAAATAAATACTTAATTTGTAATTGCATATTAAACACAATAGAACTCAGTTTGACAACAATCCATTCCAGTTAATAAGTAGCGTATAAATAAATTGTAGTACAATATATGAGTATAATAAATAGTCATAGTAATAAATAGTCAGTCAATAAAATAAAATACCAAAATACCAACCTGCTGCGTTGAATGGATCCATAACCCAGTCATACTGAGCACTGAAGTATTTTTGAAACAATACTCTCAGGGAAGAGATGTGCTGCTTAATGCATAGGATCACTGTGGTGGCTCCAGAATCACTGGTTTCATCAACTTCACTCAGATTCTCAAAGACATCAGTATTTCCTGAATCGAGGCGCCTGCCCCATATCTTGAGCTTTCGGGTGAATGCGGTGATCTTGTCTGCCAGGTGAGGTAGGTGCTTGTCTCTGCATTGAAGCTGAAGATTTAATTCATTCAGCTTTCCAAATACATCGCTGAGATAGGCCAGTTTAATCCGAAATTGTTCATCACTGAACTTGCTTGCAGCCTCATACATGCACTTCTCCTCCAAAAAGATCTGAATTTCCTGTCTGAGCTCAAAGACTTGACAACACTTTGCCTCGGGAAGCCACCTTGCTTCGCTGTGAAAGAGCACAGCTGAATGATCAGCTGAATGATCAGCTCCCATCTCCTCACAAAGTGCGGAGAACAGTCGCGCTTTCAGGGGTCGGGTTTTGATTAAATTGACCACGCTCATTGACCACACGGTTTGTTTATTGTTTATTGTTCCACCTCCGTCAACAAGTACGATGGCCAATCCTCACATCAATACTGTGCGTACATTGAACGCATACAATCCTGCAGGCGCTCATGCCCTGGATCTGATGTTTTATATGTATTCATTACTCTTTTGTTTGTATCTGGTTATTTTGTCTTGAATGTATGATCTTTATTGTCAGTAAAGAAAGGCATTAATAAAGATAGGCAAAAAAAAAGAAAACAATCCTCCAGTTCGCCACGCCCCACCTGTCATGTTTCTATTCCCCACTAGTGGGGCGCGCCCCACACTTTAAGAATCGCTCCTCTAGGTAGACCTTGTCATCTTTACAGAGATCAGATGCTAAAATTTGAGGTTAAAAATTCTGAGTCAACATCCGGGATAGCTTTGGATACCAAGGATAAGCAATCGATTCTGCATCAACTCGAACCAACATCCACCAATCAAGTTACGCTCCATTGGTCATGTGACGCAGATGCTTGAATGTTGGAAATTACTGGAAGGCGGTCAGCTATGTCACCGAAGTCACTTCGGTGAGTGTATTAACTCTTTTATTTGTCTTTTGTGTCCTTTGTATTTGCAAGATTTAGTAACAGGTAATACCCGACACGTCACGCATTAACAGAATTTATTGGACAGTATCTACGCGGAACTTCTAAAGAAGTGGCGTTCGTTAAAGTTTTGTTAGCATAACGTTAGCTAACAGTAGCTAACGCCTCCCACACACTAGAGCAGGGAGTTGGCTGGTTGTAAAGTCTATATAAATGTATCTACTTGTTATCATATTACATCATTGCCTCTGCATTCATAATAACTTAATAATTAATTATAATAATTAACTAGTTGATGGTGACAATTTTATTTAGATTTTTTTGGAAGATTTTGTAATAGAATTAAAAAGATATGCCTATGTAGAAATGAATGTTATATTGTTGTTATATATTGTAGCATCTAATTATTAAAAATGCTGCAGTAAAACAACATGTAAAATCATCACAGATAATTAGAGACTCGTACAAGAATACGCTGATAACAACTGCTGCCATTCAATTGCGCAATTCTTTGCAAGCTTGCGTGGGCCACATAAAATGGCCTTGAGTTTGACACGTGCACTAGTGCAGTGGTTCTCAACTGGTCTGGCTTCGGGACCCACCATCACCTCTTAATAATAAGCCGCGAACCAAGCCACCCCGCCCCCCCCCCCCCCCGACCAGAACCAAAAGTTAACGGAGATTTAACATACCCCCGCCACACACCCCACTTGTGTTTTTAAATGCTGTATCCAGTCAAGTAGCTGTTTGTCCAGCTATTTTAGATGCAGTGACACAGCTACACAGTCTTATCAACGTGGAAAATTACAAAAGGAAGCAACACATTGCAGTTGTGCAGTTTGAGCAAGGACCAGCTGGGCGGCAATGAATGGTCATATCCCCAGACTACCTATGCAACCTTCTGGAACCTAATCTGTCTCTCCCATGTATAGCTAAATTCTTGGGGGTGTCCAGAAGCACAGTGTACCGATGTATGGCTGAGTCTGACCTCTCAGCACAGGCACTATACAACACCACGACAGATGAAGAGTTAGACCAGTGTGTGAGAGAGATAAAATCCAGGCAGCCTCACTCTGGATATCGAATGGTGAAGGCACTTCTGCAAGCCAGAGGACTGAGGGTGCAATATAACCGTGTCAGAGCTTCCATGCACCGTATTGACACCACTGGTGTCATATCCCGTATGGTCCGTTTAAGATGTATTGCTCGACGCACCTACTCAGTTCCAGGCCCCCAGTCTTTGATGCACATAGATACAAATCATGAATTAATCCGGTGAGTCATCTTGTTGACAAAGTATGTAGTAGTAAACACCATGCAGCATAACATGTTTTTATAGTGCTTTATTATTACCAAAAGGCACACACCCTGTCCATGACATTCAGCAAATGTGTTAAACACTTTTTTCTTCCTTGGACTACATTATATTCAGTTGACAAATTCAGCTTGCTTCCTTTCAGCTACAACATTGTTATCTTTTTGTACAGTTTTATTTTTATATTATTTTTATAACCATTAAATACTTGAGTGTCTCGTTGTGGTGTACTTGCATTGTGTTGCAGATAATGGCTGTGTACATTCCCCCTCAAGCCAACACAGCGACATAGCGCTGAAGGAACTTTATGGGGCTATCAGTGAACAGGAGTCGGCTCACCCGGAGGCTGCTTTCATTGTGGCGGGGGACTTCAATAAGGCGAACCTGAAGAAAGTTCTCCCGAAGTTCTACCAACACATCACAATCAACACACGGGGCGAGCAGATCCTCGACCACTGCTACACCCCTTCCGGGACGGCTACAAGTCCCTCCTCCTCTCTCAACGGAGAGACTGTGTTGGTGCTAGTGCTGGTTGTTTACTGCTAGTGCGAGTCATGGTGTATAGTGCTACTGCTGGTGCCAGTGCTGTGTAGTAGTGTTAAGTGTTGGTGCTAGTGCTGGTGCTTTACTGCTAGTGTTAGTGCTAGTGCTAGTGCAGTGTTACTGCTAGTGGCTAGTGCTGGTGTTAGTGCTAA
>PIJE02000905.1:8174-44376 GCA_002895965.2 Coryphaenoides rupestris | reverse complement strand
TGCCCACCGTTCGCAAATCGGATCACCGCTCGATCCAACTACTCCCCGCTACAGGCAGAGACTGAAGCAGCAACCAATCGCTGTGAAGGAGGTCCAATGCTGGTCGGACCAATCGGAGTCTATGCTGCAGGATTGTTTTGATCACGTGGACTGGGACGTGTTCCGGGTCGCGTCGGACAATAACATCAGCGAGTACGCGTCCTCAGTCACCGGGTTCATCAAGAAATGCATAGATGACGTTGTTCCTACTAAGTCGGTTCAGATTTATCCCAACCAGAAACTGTGGATTAATGGCGATGTTCGCGCCGCACTCCACGCGCATAACGCCGCCTTTGACTTGACCGCTACGACCTCCGCAAGACCATCGGCTCTGCCAAGCGGGATTATAAGAACAGGGTGGAGGACAAATTCAAGAGCCACGACGTGAGGGGTGTGCGGAAGGGGCTGCAGACAATCACGGACTTCAGAGGGAGAACCAGCGGTGTAGAGAACTCCTCTACCTCCCTCCCTGGCGAGCTAAACACCTTCTTCGCTCGGTTCGACGTGAACGGCAGCCTGCCGAAGTCAGCGCTGCCTGAGTAGAGCAGCCTGCTGACATCTCAGAGGCTGACGTGCGCAGAGCGTCCTGGTGCTAATTGCTGGTGCTAGTGTTGTGTTGACTGTCTGAGAAGGTATTCTGTGACATTCTGTGAATGTCAGCATATAACAATGTATATTTTAGTACATTGTGTACCCCCCCAAAGAATCGCCACCTTATCGTGGTGGGGGGGTTTGGGCGCCCCCGTGACCCTGGGAGCTGTGTTGTCCGGGGCATTAGCCCCTGGTAGGGTCTCCCAAGGCAAAGTGGTCTCAGGGGAGGGGCCAGACTAAGAGCGATTCAAAGACCCCATGAAAAGACTCCCGGAAAGAACAGTCACCTCGCCCGGACAAGGGAAACCGGGGCACCCTTCTGGAGCCAGACCTGGGAGGGGAGCTCGTCGGCGAGCGTCTGGTGGCCGGACCTGGATCCACGGGGCCCGGCCGGGCCAAGCCCGAAAAGACAACGTGGAGTCACCTCCCTGTGGGCTCACCACCTGCAGGGAGAGTCATTGGGGTCGGGTGCATTGTATACCGGGCGGTAGGCAAAAGCGGGGTCCTGGGCGTGCGGATCCCCGTCATCGCCGACTGGTTCTAGGGACGTGGAACGTCACCTCACTGGCGGGGAAGGAGCCGGAGCTGGTGCGGGAGGTGGAGCGGTACCAACTAGATATGGTTGGGCTCACCTCCACGCACAGCACCGGGTCTGGAACCAAACTCCTGGAGAGGGGCTGGACCCTCTACTTCTCCGGAGTTGCCCAGGGTGTGAGGCGCCAGGCGGGTGTGGGGATACTCACAAGTCCCCGGCTGAGCGCCGCTGTGTTGGAGTTCTCTCCGGTGGACGAGAGGGTCGCCTCCATGCGACTGCAAGTCGCTGGGGGGAAGGCTCTGACTGTTGTGTGTGCCTACGCACCAAACAGCAGCTCAGAGTATCCGGCCTTCTTGGAGTCCTTGGGTGACATCCTGGAAAGGGTTCCATCCGGGGACTCCATAGTTCTACTGGGGGACTTCAACGCACACGTGGGCAATGATGGAGAAACCTGGAGGGGAGTGATTGGGATGAACGGCCTGCCCGATCTGAACCAGAGTGGTGTTTTGTTATTGGACTTCTGTGCTAGTCATGGACTGGCCATAACAAACACCATGTTCGAACATAGGGTGGTCCACAAGTGTACCTGGTACCGGACCACCTTAGGCCAAAGGTCGCTGATCGACTTTGTAATCGTATCAGCAGATCTGCGGCCGCATGTTTTGGACACTCGGGTGAAGAGAGGAGCAGAGCTGTCAACTGATCACCACCTGGTGGTGAGTTGGATCAGATGGCGCGGGAGGCTGCCAGACAGACCTGGTAAACCCAAACGTGTAGTGAGGGTGAACTGGGAACGTCTGGTGGAAGCCCCTGTCCGTAGGGTCTTTAACTCCCACCTCCGGAAGAACTTCTCGTGCATCCCGGGGGAGGTTGGGGACATGGAACCTGAGTGGGCCATGTTCAGAGCCTCCATTGTAGAGGCTGCAGCTCGGAGCTGTGGTCAAAAGGCTGTCGGTGCCTGTCGTGGCGGCAACCCAAGAACCCGTTGGTGGACACCAGCGGTGAAGGAAGCCGTCAGGCTGAAGAAGGAGGCCTTTCGGGCCTGGTTGGCCCAGGGGTCTCCTGAAACAGCAGACAGGTACCGGGAGGCCAAAAGGACCGCAGCTTCAGCGGTTGCTGAAGCAAAAACCCGGGTGTGGGAGGAGTTCGGGGAGGCCATGGAGCAGGACTTTCGGTTGGCCTCAAGGAGGTTCTGGCAAACTGTCCGGCGACTCAGGAAGGGAAAGCAGGGCTTGGCTCAGGCTGTGCTCAGTCGGGGAGGAGAACTGCTGACCCAGACTGAGGATATTGTCGGGCGGTGGAAAGAACACTTTGAGGAGCTCCTGAACCCGACCAGTACGTCCTCTGTGGAAGAGGCAGAGTCTGAAGACTCGGGGGAAGTCTCACCCATATCCTTGGTAGAGGTCACTGAAGTAGTCAAAAAGCTCTTCAGTGGCAAGGCGCCAGGTGTGGATGAGATTCGCCCTGAGATGCTGAAGGCTCTGGACATTGTCGGGCTGTCGTGGCTGACACGCCTAGTCAATGTAGCGTGGAGGTCGGGGACAGTACCTGTGGAATGGCAGACCGGGGTGGTGGTCCCCATTTTCAAAAAAGGGGACCGGAGGGTGTGCTCCAACTATCGGGGTATCACACTGCTCAGCCTCCCCGGGAAAGTTTATTCCAGGGTGCTGGAAAGGAGGCTCCGGCCGATTGTCGAACCTCAGCTCCAGGAGGAACAATGCGGATTCCGTCCTGGCCGTGGAACAGTGGACCAGCTCTTTACCCTCGCAGGGTTGTTGGGGGGCGCATGGGAGTTTGCCCATCCAGTCTACATGTGCTTTGTGGACTTGGAGAAGGCCTATGACCGTGTCCCCCGGGGAATCATGTGGGGGGTACTACGGGAGTATGGGGTACCGGGGCCGTTGGTACGTGCCATTCGGTCCCTGTACGAACAAAGTGCGAGCTGCGTCCGTATTCTCGGCACAAAGTCAAGCATGTTCTCAGTGGGTGTTGGACTCCGCCAAGGTTGCCCCTTGTCACCGGTTCTGTTCGTGATCTTCATGGACAGAATCTCAAGGCGCAGCCGAGGTGAGGAGAGTGTCCGGTTTGGGGACCTCAGAATTGCATCTCTGCTCTTTGCAGATGATGTGGTTCTGTTGGCTACATCAGACCGTGACCTCCAGCATGCACTGGGGCGGTTTGCAGCCGAGTGTGAAGCGGTCGGGATGAGAGTCAGCACCTCCAAGTCTGAGGCCATGGTTCTCTGCCGGAAAACGGTGGAGTGTTCCCTCCGGGTTGGGAGTGAGTTGCTGCCTCAAGCGAAGGAGTTCAAGTATCTCGGGGTCTTGTTCACGAGTGAGGGCAAAATGGAGCGGGAGATGGACAGACGGATTGGTGCAGCGTCTGCAGTGATGCGGGCGCTGTACCGGTCCGTTGTGGTGAAGAGGGAGCTGAGCCGGAAGGCGAAGCTTTCGATTTACTGGTCCATCTACGTTCCAACCCTCACCTATGGTCACGAGCTTTGGGTAGTGACCGAAAGAATGAGATCGCGGATACAAGCGGCCGAAATGAGTTTCCTCCGCAGGGTGGCTGGGCTCAGCCTTAGAGATAGGGTGAGGAGCTCAGACATCCGGAGGGAGCTCGGAGTAGAGCCGCTGCTCCTCCGCATCGAAAGGAGTCAGCTGAGGTGGTTCGGGCATCTGATTAGGATGCCCCCCGGGCGCCTCCCTTTGGAGGTTTTCCGGGCACGTCCAACTGGGAGGAGACCCCGGGGCAGACCCAGAACCCGCTGGAGAGATTATATATCTCGTCTGGCCTGGGAACGCCTCGGGATCCCCCAGGAGGAACTAGAGAGTGTGGCTGGGGAGAAGGAAGCCTGGGGGGCCCTGCTTAGCCGGCTGCCACCGCGACCCGACCCCGGATAAGCGGACGCTAATGGATGGATGGATGGATGGGTCTACTGCTCACCTGGATATTTTGTTGTATATTCCATTTCATTTTATTTTATTCTTATTTTACACAGAATGTATGTTTACAGTTCTATTTTGCATAGTTCTATTTCTATTTTGCTAGTCCTACTTCTATTTTGTAGTTCTATTTCTATTTTGTGTTCTTTTATAATTACTGTCGGCTGTTGGGCGTTTTGCACAAAAGGTTTTTCACTCACTGCTTATACTACTTGTAAATTGTGAAGTGACAATAAAATACTTGAAACTTGAAACTTGCACTAATATCAGTTTTGCAATCGTAGTTCTTTGATCAAATATCACTAGTTGGTACTTTTGGAAAGCCTGTTGATTCTGGGTTACGTGATAGCATGTAGGAAGACAGAAAACAAGAACACGATGGATGGACAGTAATAGATGCTAAATAGATATTGTCATGATAAGTGAGACTCTTCTTTGTGATTGATGGTATTTATTCAATTCAAACATAGGTTGACAGATCAACTGAGCTAGTTAACTACATTAGTATATCATCCTAGCCCGCAGTCTAGAAGCCGTGACGTCACCCCTACAGATGCCGTTCAAGACCAATCAGTCCCCGATAGACTATACTACAACTAGACATCACTACATCTCCCCTCTTCCAAAGAGAACATAAAGAAATACTTTTCAGCCTCTCTAGCTAACATTTTCTCAGAACTATTAAACACAAACAACTTTGTATTTTCAAACACATTGTTTTCAGCCTCTCTAGCTAACATTTTCTCAGAACTGTTAAACACAAACAACTTCGTATTTTCAAACACAATCTATTGCAAACTAGGACGTCGGGGTAGACTGCCCTCCATCCCCAGAAACAAGGGGATTATTCTGCCCTCAACAGTTTATTGTTTTTATTTTATTTTTTACAGTTATTCTTCCTCTTCTAAGTGTCCCTGAACCTGAGAGGAGTTTTAACCTCTCTACCTCTCAAGGTCAGTCTCACAGGCCTAGAGGTTGTAGGCTGCTCAGTAGACGTTGGTAGAGTGCTGGTAGTCGGCTGGATCACAGGCTGGGCCTGTGGGCTGGTCTCTCCTGTTGATCCAGGAAGTCCTCTGTCATGCTGGTCCGGTGTCTCTGGAGAAGGTGACCCTGGGACAGCCTGAAGATGTCTCCTGTTCCGACGAATGATCGTTCCAGTGTCTGTTCTGATCACATATGATCTTGGCTCAGGAGATTTACTTATGACTTTGGCTGGTGTTTTCCAACCCTTCTCTCCATCCAGCTTGACTTTCACTCTCTGGCCAGGGTGTAGATCAGGAAGAGCATGGGCTGAATGTCGGCGGTTGTAGAAGAACTGGTAGGCTTCTTTAGCTTTGCTGTCCCTCTGAAGCACTTGTCCATGGCTGATGTGCTTAGGCTGCAGCTTTGCGTCCAACATAGGGAGTGTCGTTCGGATCTGGCGTCCAGTCATGAGCTGCGCTGGACTTGCTCCGGTTGCACTGATGGAAGTTGCACAGTAACACATTAGAGCGAGATGAGGATCTGGTTGCTTGAGGATGCGCTTGGCTGTTTGTACAGCTCTCTCTGTGGCCCCATTTGCTTGAGGATAATGAGGACTTGAGGTGGTATGGGTAAAGCCATACTGCTGTCTGAAGTCCTGGAACTCAGCTGATGTCAACTGCATAGCATTGTCACTCACCAGCTCCAGGGGGATGCCCCATCTCACAAACATAGACTTAAGTCGAGTGATGACTTGTTGGCTAGTGGTAGTAAGTAGGTGGGCTATTTCGATATCTCTCGAATAATAGTCCACTACAATGAGGTATTTCCTTCCCTCAAGCTCACACAGGTCGGCTGCAACCTTTTGCCATGGACCCTCAGGTAAGGGGGTTGTTTTGAGTGGCTCTCTTTTCTGTGTTGGTCTGTGCTCCACACAAAATGTGCACGTCATTACTATCTTTGCAATGTCTGTACTTATGGCTGGCCACCAGACTGACATCCTGGCTCTTTCTCTGCACTTTGTCAGCCCTTGGTGACCCTCATGTATCCGTTGCAGTATTTCTGCTCTTTGTGTGGCTGGGATGACAATCCTGTCTTGATACATTATGAGGCCATCTGACTCCAGCCTGACCTGATGAAACTAATGACCATCTGGAGATCTGTGTCATCGCGTGTAGCCTCTCTGATGTCATCCAGTCTTTGTGCTGACATCGGTCTGCTCTTCACCACAGCCTCCACAAATGTCTTAACGTCCTCCTCTGTGTCAGACATTGTCTCTTCTCTCAGTGGGTTTCTACTGAGTGTGTCGGCCACTATCAGTTGCTTACCCGGCACATACACAGCCTTCACATTGAAACGCATGAGGCGCATAAGCAAGCGTTGGCACCTGAGTGGTGCTTTGTCCAGGTCATACGTGTTGATCAATGGAACCAACGGCTTGTGATCTGTTTGTAAACAGAAACTGTCCATGCCGTGTAAGTAGCGAGAAAACGCTCACACGCCCATACTCCTGCTAGGCACTCCTTTTCAATCTGGGCGTATCTTTTCTCAGTGTCTGTTATGTGCGTGAACAAAAGGCAACAGGCCTAAGCTCACCATCATGTGCCTGTAACAGTGTGGCTCCCAGACCATAACTGCTCGCGTCGGCACTGACGACTGTCGGTTTGCTGGCATCATAGAATGCTAGTACTGGCGCCGATACTAACATAGCTTTGACCCTGACAAACGCCTGCTCTTGAGGCTCACCCCAGATCCAAGCAGTCTCCTTCTTTAACAGCTCTGTGATCGGGTGCAGCGTGGTTGACAGGCCAGGCAAGTCCAAGAACTTGGCGCAGCTCGTTGGTGTTCGTAGGATTTGGCATCTCGGAGATGGCTTTCACTTTGCTGGTATCGGGCTTTATCCCGTCCAGTCCGATGATACGTCCAAAGTACTGTATCTCAGATTTTCCAAAGTGACACTTGTCCTTGTTTAGTTTTAAGCCTGAGTCTTTGATAGTCTGTAGCACTGCGCTCAGATGGCGGTTGTGTTTCTCTTCACTTTGTCCATAGACTAGCACGTCATCCATCACAACAACAGTGCCCTCGTGGTTTTTCAGGAGTGTGCTCATCTCCCGCTGGAAGACCTCGGGAGCTCATGTAATCCCGAACGGGAGACGGCGGAAACAGAACCTTCCCACTGGTGTGATGAATGTGGTTAACTTCCTACAGCTAGCTTCCAGTGGGATTTGCCAGAATCCACTGGAGGCGTCCAATGTGGAGAAGACCTTCGCTCCAACCAGCTTGGGGGCTATGTCCTCCAAGGTCGGCAAGATGAATCTCTCCCACTTCACTGACTCATTGAGTCTTTTTAAATCCACACATATTCTCACTTTACCAGTCTTTTTTATCACTGGCACCATAGGCGCACACCAGTCAGTGGGCTCAGTGACCTCTTCGATGTGACTGCATGCGTTTCAGTTCCTCCTCCACTTTAGGTAGGATGGGAAAGGGCCCTCTGCGTGGAGTGGCTATGGTGTAGGGTTCTGCATCTGGTCTCAGTGCTATTTTAACAGGTTCACAGTTCAGTAGCCCCATGTCACCAAACACATCTGTGTCAATCTCATCGACTCTCAGGACTAAACCCATCTTGCATGCTACCGTTCTGCTAAGAAGGTTATTCACATAAGGTCCTTTAATAACAAATATCCAGAATGTGTGCTGTTGTCCCTTGCACTCACTTGTGGCTAGAAATTTCCCAATACAATCAATTCTGCCACCAGGACTACTAACAACAGTCCCTGCAGGCACCAGCTGGGGACGCTGTGGCAAGCTCTGGTAAGTATTCTGAGACATCACCGTAACATCTGCACCAGTGTCAATTTTTAACTTTATATTACAGCCATTCACTGGGAGCTCAACATGCCATATATCATCTGAGTCTGTGTTTAGTTACTGACCCCAGGAAATATGCTCCTTGATCTTCCATTTCCATGTAAGGCTCTGTCGTAACTTCTTTCACCATCTTTGTTTCGCACATGATCTCAAAATGTCCCATTTTGTTTCACATCCTGCACCGCAGGGCATATTTCCGTATTATGATGCATTTGATTACAACGTGAGCAATTTCCTTGCTGAAACTCACTGTTCCTCTTTTTGTTGAACTGCCGCTGGCCTCCGGTGCTCCTCTTTGAGTATCCATGGTGCTGCTTTTGTCTCACCTCGTCCACTTCACTGTTGTTGTCAGCCCTCATCTTCGGACTCTGCATCTTTATTTGTTCACACTGACGCGCGATTTGGTAGGTTGACAGATCAACTGAGCTAGTTAACTACATTAGTCATCATCCTAGCCCACAGTCTAGAAGCCATGACGTCACCCCTACGGATGCCGTTCAAGACCAATCAGTCCCTGATAGACTATACTACAACTAGTCATCACTACAGATATGAACTCTAATATTTAATGGTATTCGACAAAGGAATACGAAGAAAAAACATTACAAGATCAGAGTAATTAAAATTTACATCAGGGCTGAAATTCCCTGCTCCCTCTTTTGGAAAAAGCAAGGCCACTGTGTCAGGTCGTTGGGTCAACACTGTCCACATTGGGGTGATGCCGGGTTGCGTGAGAAGTATATCGTACTCTGTGAGTGCGAGAACAACCAGAGCAGCATTATTGTTTTACAGTGTTGTCAAAATTAACAATTCCAAGCAAATTGTAATTACAAATTAAAATCCTTTGTTTTATCTAATGTACAATTTAATTTAGCAGATGCTTTTATCCAAAGTGACGTACATCTGAAAGTTAATACAACACAAGCAAGGAACTAATCAGGAGAGAACAACAAGAGTAAACAGCCCTAAAGCTATCAACATCAACAGATTTTTTATAAATTTACGATGTGCATTTATAACCAAATACATCACTCACATGACAAAAAACAAAACAAGAATGGCCACTACTTTTGGAAATAGACATTTCCCAAACTTTCACTCACAGCATGGATCAATAGCTTCTCAAAAAGCCATCTCCTGTTGTTCTCAGTTAGGGAAGGGAGGTCCCAGGCATAGGCCAAGTCCTGGACACTTTTTTTATTTTCATCTGAGAGTTTGGATTCCCCTTCAAGCTTCAAGACAGAGGGAAGCAAATTTGGAGATAGAGGTGTGTAATTCCAGATACTATGTGCACTTGTAAAAAGTACTGAATATAACATAGTATACAGTGCAACACAGTGGGTCCAAATCATTTTTGAGTCGCTCTAGAATCAGGATATTTTGTATAATTCTACATTTACTGTATTACAAAAAGTATAAAAATCTCATTCACTCCCTCTTCATTTGACAAGCTTGAGTTAGCCATCTATAAACGTCACTCTATGACCCATTATGGACAATGGCTATACAATAAAAGGGTACCCCATTGTGCATAAAATATAACATGAAAGAAATAACTAACTTTTTAAAATAAATATACAAGCCTGATTGTTTCTCTGATGTCCAGGTCTGGACAGTCCTCTAGTGTAACAGTTGCAGTTTCAGGACTCCCACCAAGCAGGACATGAACAACAGCAGGGCTGAGTCCCGACAGACATGGTCCTCCGTGAAGAAAGGACTGGCCGACCATTCGCCCCGCCACAATGAACATATCGCTTTCCACAAGAAAGTGAGAGGCTGAGGGGACTAAATGGCCAGGCTCTCCTTCAAAAAGCCGTGGAATATTGGAATTTGCTGTTCAAGACATTAAAACGTCAAATAACAACAATAAAAAAGTAATGGGCTTCCTTCCACAGCACAAAGACATGCAGGTTATATATTGCTAACTCTTAATAGACTGTATGTGTCAGACTGTATGTGGACTGGAGACCCCAATTCTCCTCAATATAGGCATTATACATTTAGTAGAATCCTTTGAACATTCAGAGTAAAGCAAACCAACAAAGATATGATAAACTTGTAATAGACACATGGTATTTAAAAAAATCCTTATTATGCAACCTAAAATAAACATAGCATTTGCAAGAATGCCACACACATAACATACATACCAAAATTGATGCAAAACCCAGACTTCAGCTTTTCCATGCATGTTGAGAAAAAGAAGCGAATTACACCCTGTCCAATAGCAACATCTCCTGTAACACAATGTAAGGTTTGACAGAATGAAAAAAATAACAGAAATACTTGAATTATTTTGTTAACTGTACTATACAACTGACAACTATACCTTCAAGTCTACAATTCAGGGGTTGTGCCCATTCCACATTAGGTCGCTTGTAAAAGGAGAGAAGGGCAATGTCCTGTTCAGCAGGACTTCTTCTGATGTCCATGCTGAGAAGTAAGGGACTCTCCATTTCATGAATACGGAGAAAATTATCCGCACACTGACATATGGCCTTGGTGGGGTCACCGATAGTTAACCAGCCTAATAAGAAAAAATAAAAAGGTGGTTGTTTCATTATTTATGTTTGACTGTCAAGATAGCAAAAAAAAAAAAAACAATCAACATGTAGATTCAAATGACAAGTTAAATCAAGCCTTACTTAGGCATATACAAAGTAACATTAGCAACTACCTTACTATTGACAATATATACATGCGAGTTAATGGGAGAACCACTCTGGCACTCCATAACGCTGAGCTTTGAAGACTGTGCTGAGATTGAAAAGTATTATACTTAAAGTTGTTGTAATATTAAATGACTGCTATGCTACCTACCAAGGTAGCTTTTTAATGTAAAAAATTCACGGTTTACATCAGGAGTAGGCCATGCTTTGTGACATGCCCATTTTTACTGCACTGGCATTGCTGCTTGCTCTTCCTCATTCACAGTAATTTCATGCATCACCTCATTTCCTGCACTACACACAACATATTATGTGCTACACTTGCACTGCGTGTGTAAAACAAATGGTAAGACAATTGACAAAAAACCATCAACAATAAAAAGTCAATGGATACCTTTCCCCACATGAAGAAGCGTGAACTTCAATAAAGTCAGTGTGTCATGTTACATGTAGGTAAAGAGCATTTTAGCCCCCCTAGTGGCTGCTTTGAAGACTGCTGTCAGCTGAATGTTCGTTTTCTATTGGTTAATTAGATCACATGTGCCGGGTCATAGTTCAGACCAGCTTTTTTGTTTTGAGCACACGCAGGGGACAGAATACAGTGGGAAACATTTGTATGCAGACAGGACATTGCTGCATAGCAGCTGTTGAGAAGTTACAAGCAAGAACAACAGTGTTATTTTCAAACAAACTGTTTCTGAATATATTCTTTTGTTTAATACTATATAATATGCTAACAAAGGCATAATTCTTAAATTTTCTCTCTTGAGGCTCACTGCTCTCCACATTAGCCAGGTTATCGTCACTGACAACTTCAATCACAGCACATGACTTGATGTGTTCCACATGTGTTCTGACAAACTACTGAATGCTTCATCAGCTAGTTGTGTGTTCAGACCCAGCTCAATCAGCTTGTCAGTATGGGAGATATTTTCCAGTACATTATTAAGAATATCTTGCCAATATGCTGTGTGTGTGAATTAAGTGTGGAGAAATACAGAAAACAACTAGAGACACACACGTCCACCTATGTTTACATTGAAGGATCCTTGCTCCCAATATGGTTACGTTGAAAGCTCTTTGTGTCTGGTGTGTGTGTGATGAAGTATGCAAGGCGGAAGAGCAGACTGAATGTCCAAAGATGGACATGAGCCAAACTAAACAGTGCTATCTTGTGCCGGGTACGGGAGAGAGAATCTACGTCTGGTACTCTATCGCGGTATCCTTATAGGGTTTGGAATGTTTGATGTAAACATGTGTACATTGGGTTTCAAAGCATATGATGAAGATAAATACTAGATGGATATATATTGGTGCTCGGTAAGAAAGATTAAGAGGTCACTCAAAGACGTGTGCCTGTTGCAGAGCAAACATGTTTTAATGTTATTACATTTTATTTGTCACAACTCAAGCCAAAGTCAGCATGTTGAATCGGAGTGGCTGCCGCATACCTTTGTAGCTTTGAATAGTCAAATAAATAATTATTACGAAAGGTCTTTTATTGCAACACACATCCACATCCACACCCACACCCATCCCCCCCCCCCCCCCCCCCACACACACACACACACACACACTATATAAGTGGACAAAATACATATAAGAACCGAGGCAGAGGGATTTCCAACAGAGGTACGGAGACCAATAATACATTACAATATGCTATGTGATTCTTCCTTCAGTAAATCAGCATTTCTTTTTGGAATGCTCAATTTTGTATGTTTTGTTGTTGTTTTAATGTAGAGCACTACATGGAATATATCTGTTTAGCCAAAATGTATGCAAGTATGATGTAGGTCTATAGAGCGAAAACTGCAGAAAAATATAAAAAATATATACACCATACCGAACAGTTGTTTGCACAGACAGGCGTTTGAAATTATCTTTTAATTATGTTTTACATTTTAAACAATTATATATATATATATATATATATATATATATATACACACACACATATATATATATACATATACAGTACATATATTGATATACATGTAATGAGTGTTTAACTGTGTTTAAAATATTTTTTTAACACATTTTGATAAATCCTTACCACCAAACTCAACAACGTTGTGACAACCTACAGTTTGTGGTCACAACGTTGCAAGTTTGGTGCTCTCAATGTCCCCAATAAGTTATTACAACGTTATCTGACCACATTTGAAGATGTTGAGACAACGTTGTGTGTCAGCTTGTGCAACGTTTTGAGCGAACGTTGACAGTTGATACCTAGAACCGTGTTGTGTTGCGACGTGGCCAGAAGGTCATGTTGCGGTGACATACTGGCGATGCTGTGGCAATGTTGTGTCTTAGCTGGGTTATACCATCCCACTTTCAGAAGAAGTTCTTTACGCTATCGATAATCATTTTAAGAATTGTGGCGGGGTTCTCTTTCAGACTCCGAAAAACTAGAAAAACACAGGCGTAGTCGGAAGATACTGATGGTGGAATTTATTTTGCCGGCCTCCACGATGCAAATAGTTACAAAAAAAAGTTAAAAATAAACATGGACAAATGGAAAACTAAATACTCATCTGCAAGAGTAAAAAATAATCTGTCAACATGGGACTATGCAGTGCACTCAGCAATCTCCTGCAGCATCTGTTACCTTCTCTGTCACACAAGACTGCCTCCCCCCCCAAATCAGGACAAAATGGCCGCCTTTTTCCAGTAGCCCCTCCCACTGGGCGTAGCAATTACATAAACAACCAATCAATACATTTTCTAACTAAAGGCTGCCTAAACCCCAAATATATATTAACCCAAAATAACCGAAGCATGTGGTGAGTGAACACAGTGTTTGTGTAAATGTATGCATGAAAGGCGATAGAACCCCCAAGTGTACTAAAACAGAACGGGAAGAGAGATAATAGCGGAGTTTAATGACTAGATTGCGAGACCGGAGGAGGGCGGGGAATGAGTAGTGAAATGTTTGTGTGTGTAGGTGTGTGTGTGCGCCCGCAATCAGTGCCGTAAGTGACGGTGCCGCTCCGTCACAAGAATCTTATTGCGAGAATAATTATAGAATTATATGAATAATTATTGCGAAATAAAATTATTATTTCTCAATTTTCACCTGAAATCTGTGGTCTTCCCAGCGACCATGTGTTCAGCGCTGGGTGCCGCCCTATTTGCCCTGGCTCTGCTCCAGAGCTCCGTGGCCTTCCTCGAACGTGGTGTATCCAGCCACAAAAACATGACCGAGACCGCTATTCTGCAAATACTGAAAGAGACATGTATGGCTGTGGCGGATTCCTCCGACTATGAGTTCAATCCGACGGTGGGTTAAAATGCAGACACACAGGCACAACTTCAATGCCTATATTAATCCAACACATTCTACGCAACTTATGATAACTCCATAGACATAGGCAACACACACACACACACACACACACTAGAAGTTTAATTGGCTCCGTGTTATCTCGTCCACTTTTTCTGAGATCTGTAGCCTCTGATTATTCCTCGACACACGGTATACCTACCCACTCCTCGTCTGTGATACAAATGGAGCCCTGACATGTGGACTTGGACCCCGCCCCCCTTCCCCAGGGGCCATCTGCGGAGGAGCTGGTCGAGGCGTGTCTGGGGCCCACTGCGACCGGCCTGGTGTCGGCTGCCAAGTTCCGCGCAGCACTCCAGGAGATCTATGTTCAGAATGGACTGATAGACCGTGACTTTGCCGACAGGTGTGTTAATGAATAAACAAAACTTTACATTATGTATTAATATCTAATTCTATATTCATATTTGATGAATTGTATATTGATTCAATATAATATACAATAATATGTATTAACAGTCTGAACAAAACTGGAATAATCAATGAAATTGAGGAGGCATTTCAATGACAGCTATCTAAAATAATAATAATAGTAATAAAAAGACATTGAAATGATGAGGGTAAAATAGAGGGCCTATTAATAAGAGAATGTACAGAAAAACAAACTATATATGAAATGTATTGCAAAGAACGGTTGTTGATGAATTCTAGCCCTCCTCACCACTTCAACTCTGAGGCCTTCGATGAAGGGCGTGGCCTAATCACAGTGGGTGTGGCCAGCATCAAGGCCAACATCCGCAAACAGAACTATCAGGCTGCCAGGGAAACGCTAGGCAGAGTTCTCCACACACTACAGGTAAAGGCCACACCAGATACAAGGACCACACCAGTTACACAACCCAATGTTCGGAACTATTATTTTTAAACTCATGCATAAATGTAAAATGTGTGTATGTGTGTGTGAACAAATGCCAATAGGACTTTTACAGCCACAGTAACTGGGTTGAGTTGGGCAATACAGAGCCATATGTCAACCTCATCCGCCCAGATCTCCCAATAGGAGACATAGCAGGTATGTATGAGAGAGATTTGTTTGTGTCTCTTTAAACCACTGCAAGGTTTATGAAATGATTGAGGATAACTATGGGACTTGATTGTTTTATGAACAGGGCCGGAATTGCAACATAATTCAGACTGGGAAATATCGTTTCAGCCCCGGCGGGGATTATGAAATGATGCAATGTTCAAAATATTAGTAATAAATATTGAGTAAACAGAATACTTTACTTAACTGCTAAACTGCCATAATTCGCTTTTGCGTTGCCATTTTTCATAATTCGCTTTTGCGTTGCCATTTTTTTTGTGCGCGCCCGTTTGCAACAAGCGTGTCTGACGTAATTTCCTGACTGAACATTTGGAACCGAAGATCCACTATTAACCACTTGCTAAAATCAATATCAATCAATATAGCAGTTAAATTCAACCTTTTTATTAAATCTTTTTTATTTTTTATAATTTATACTTGTCAATGTGCAGGTCCTCTCCCACCATCCGTCAGGGGGTGCTGCAGCTCCCTCAGCACTCCTACTTCCGACGGCCTTTGCCAAGTTTTTTGAATTGTGAAGTATTCTGCTGCTTGAATGACATAACAGAGGATCCAACACGTGTTTTGTTTGGTTTTTTAATCTATTATATTATATTAATTTCACTACAGGACAAAGACTTAATTTCCTGCATTCTGGTGATTTTTTTTTTCCCGCCACCTGCTCAATCGCCAGTGTTATGCTTGATCGCGTCATTGAAGTATCACGCCGCTGCAACTGGCCTGACCCGCTTCTAGTTCACTGGCCTGGCCCACTTCTAGTTCACTAGCCTGAACGCTTTCTAGTTCACTGGCCTGACTGCATGAATTTTTAATCTGGGGAAAACTCCTGGTTCTCCCTATGGCCACTCCGGTCTGTTCAATCATGCAGATATCCTAAAGTTTGAAAAGTTTTTTGTATGTATCTTAATGCTGCTGCTATGGTTTCTAGATGTGGACACCCCCACATGCCGTGACTGTACCAGTGAGACTTGTGCAAACCCTATCCTGGACGATATTCTCCAGGGGGAGAAACTCACGTCAGGATACATGGGAATTATCTCACACGAAAAGCCCAGAGGTATCATCAAAAGATGTTTCAGTTTTATTGTACGATTCAAGTACACTGATATGCATTTCTTTTTCTTTTTGTATTTCATTGTATTTCAAATGAAAGAAATATTTATATTAATAACAAAGTAGAAATAAATCACTAAATACAATCACTCCACTCACACACACCAGCCGAACCCTGAATAGGACACGTGCCTGCAGGTAAATGAGAGTGACGTGTGCCTGCAGGTAAATGCAGCCACGGAGGTGCGGCCGACCTGACCTGTGCCGTGATCCCTTGCGGTGGCATCAGCAAGGACGAGCGTCGCCCTGACAACGAGGCCTACCACGACACTGCCGTCGAATTAGCCACAATCGGCAGCCTCGAGCTGCTGGAGGACATCCGGGGAGCTGCGGGGGACAATGAATTCCTGAGGTGGCATTTAATTCATACTGTAGACATGTGTGCTTCGGAGCTTGCTGTGTGCCCGGGGCCAATGACCAATGTCGCTCAATTTCCCCTTTGTCTCTTTGTCACCATGACCTTCTCATCCAGAATGATGGGAATCGCTCGCTCATCGGTGGTGTGCTTCGTCATTGACACCACGGGAAGCATGGCGGATGACATTGCGGCGGCCAGGCAGATGGTTTATGACATCATCGACAGTAAAGCGGGAACACAGGATGAACCTTCAGAGTACATTCTTGTCCCCTTTAATGATCCTGGTAAGGTTGCTTGGGTCCCTACTCATTGGGCAGTGTTACACTACAGTGTGATTTTTTTGTCATGAAATGACTGATAAACAAGTCATACTTGATCATGCACATTACTCATTACATTTCATGTCTCACATAATAGCCAGCGATCTATGAAGCATATAGATCAGAGATCTTAAAGCACATTTGGAAATATCTGGTAAAATGTACTTCCCATTTATACCTTTGTACGTATGCAGACTTTGGACCAATCACACGGACCACGAACCCTGAAGAAATGAAGAGCCAGATCTCCCAGCTAACAGCAAAAGGCGGTGGTGATGCACCAGAGATGTGCCTCTCAGGGCTCCAGGTTATTCTGCATATCTATTGTTCTGGGCTTTAAATAATGCAGTTTTAAATTGAATGCAACTGGTAAACTTACTGTTAGCGTCCTTCCCTCTCCAGTTGGCTCTGACTGCCGCTCCGGCATCCTCACACATCTACGTGTTTACTGACGCAATTGCCAAAGACATCTACCTCAAAGACACCATCTTTGCTCTCATCAGGAGAACAAAGTCAACGGTAATTTGCACCTATACTCCAAACCACAACGAATACATTTTTTCGGTTCAAAGCTGGAATGCTCCTATTTGGTCCCTACAGGTGAATGTCTTCTTTACACAAAAGTCGAAGAGAAAACGTCGTGCCTTGAGGGCATCCTACAATGACTATGAGGAGATGGCTTTGGCGTCGGGGGGCCAGGCGATCAAGGTTTCCAAGGGAAAGCTGTCTGAGGCCACCAAGGTCATCCTAGACACCTCCACCTCAGCCCTGGTAAAGCCATACAGCTTTAGATGCCACATGAAATGCTCCTTTGGTTGACAAATATAGACTCAAAAGCAAACACAAACTCAGGTTTAGAAGGTTCAAACAAAAAGGTCTTTACTTAATCACTTCAAGACAACAACAGGAACAAAACAAGCCGGAAAAACAGGCAGAACATAAAAATGGGTATAAAACTAAAGCGGAGCCTACAATTCTGACATGCTAGACTAGGCTTTAGTCACAGGACGATCAGACATAACTCAGGGCTTGAATACACAAGAGGATGTCGACACCATGGGAGCACAATCCACAAAAATGCGGTTTATGAAAAGAATAACTGAGGACATCTAGAGGACAAAACTAAAACTACACAACCATGCACTTGGTTTCTTATTAGGTGACAGTTCTTCAACGATCCAGGGGCCCTGGGGAGGAGACCTTCATGTTCCTGCTTGATGAGTCATTGAAGAACGTCACGCTCTATATTACAGGGACCGCGATTACCTTTCAACTTACCAGTCCTGCAGGTATCTCAGCAGAGTGATTAACTGGCAATCTCTGAAAGACCCAGTCACTTTACAAAAATATACATCGTGTTAGATAACCCTCATGAGTTAAGCATTATGACACAAGAATACAGTATTGTGTGTGTGTGTGTGTGTGAATTGGGTACATATTAAAGACTTAACAACCCCACTCAGGAGTGAATCAGATCAGCACTGAGCTCAGTGGTGATCTGGGGATGATCCAGAACGTTGGCAACCTATGGAGAGTTCGTTTGGATGCTGCTAATAAAACAGGAAATTGGAAGATAAAAATCACCTCTTCTCAGGGCTACTCACTGAAAATCACAGGTCAGATGGATCGGGCTTTGGGTTCTTCTAAGCTTTCATTTGTAAAGGTTTGGCTGTTATTTGTTGGATAATGACATCTTATCTTGTCTTATCTTATTGTACCAGAATATAGCTGTAATATAAACCTGTGTTTGCTTGTATGTTTCAAAACCTCTAGGTCAGAGTACAATTACCTATGTTTATGACTTTGTGGCCAGTTATGGGGGACCTCACCCTGGTTATGCACCAATCACTGGGCGTCCACCAGCAGGTAAATATATTATTACTGATCACTAAAGTATTATAAACTCAATTGATTTGCTTGATAAATGTACAAAGTACACAGAAAGATATAGTCTCCAAAATAAATAAAATACTTCCCTGTTTAAACTCAGGCCAGCCTGTCACCTTGTTGCTATCCGTGCTGGGTAGGAAGGGTCCCTCCTCAGTCACTGTGGGCGAGGTTGTCCTCGTACCGGTGTCCCATGCCGAGGCCCCTAGCAAAGGTTTTGCATCTGACATGGGCAACGGAGACATCCTCGTCACGGTCGACTCCGTTCCAGAGGGAGAGTTTGTGGTAATGCTGATGGGAACAGACTATGTGTCCAACAATCAGTTCCAGCGCCAGTCTACCACCCGGATGTCCGTCTCCAAAGTCATCATCGAGGTCAGCCTAATTTAACCAACCCAATAACGAAAGGTAAATGGTAAATGGAAAGGTACTGGGTTTACTCCCAGTCTCCTGGCAGGCATCCTTAAGCCTGATGTCTAATCCCTATCTGTCCCCTAATAGCCTATGGATTTTAATTCACTGCAAGTTATGTTGGATAAAAGCATCTGCTAAAATTACACTAAAAAGTAAACTAAATAGTAATATATACAGAAATAATATCCAATGAGAATGAATACATGCTTCCCCAGGCAGTGGTAGGCAGCAGTGCTGAGCCGGGAAAAACGTTGAGCCTTCCCTTCCGTGTGAAGACAGAGGGCCCTGGTGGGGCATGCTCCATCAGTGTCAGGAATGATAGAGACTACCCTATGACTTACCCCACTGTGTAAGTTATAAAACACACGTTCCTGTCAATGTGTCTAAATGAAACGTTGAATTCATCATTTCACAACCAGCCCCAATTTCACTGAATTTCTACAACGGCTACAGCAATGTGTTCAGCATTCATTAATCCACTATAACCAGCCTTTGAAGATTGTTCTTTTTTTTCTCTTGATTTTATGCCAGGCTTACATTGATGACTGGGCAATATGCTAATGCTACTCTGGAAATCACGCCACCTGCAAACACACCATCAGGCACCGATGTCACAGTGACCATTGACGCCAAGTCCACCACAGCTGATACCAATTATGCAGTCTTAAGGCTCTCTGTTGTAAACAAGGTAAATTCTCCCTTTCATGTCTACTGCAATGGACCTTAAAAATACACAATGGAGGAAAATAGTATTGGCAATCGCTGGTCTTATTAAGTATAAACAAATAAGACCTAGGAGTTAGATTATAATGTAATATTTATTTTCCATATAATTTTTTATATATTTTCATGTGCTACGTATGCTTTGTGTCCTGTCCAGATTACAGATTTTGTTCGGCCAATGTGTGAAGTGGTTCGGATAATGGCAGAAGATTGTCCCATGAACATGTCTCAGTGTTCGTCTTTCCGCTGGGACCTGTCAGCCAACCTGACCGACGGCAACGGTTCAGGTATAGACCGGATAACTCTGCGGATGGGGAATGGAGTCTTCTCTCACACCTCCCTGAGTGACCTCAATGTTCAGGCCTCCTACAATGCTTCTTGCTGCTCACAGATTGTCGATTTTGTGGCCGTTGATAAAGTCGGCAACGTGGGCACATGCTATCATTCCATCGTTCAGGCGGCCAAGAGATCAGGTGGCCCTCCATCCCTGGGCCTGGCCCAACCTCTGTGGTTGTGTCTGTTGCTAGGTGCTTTTATGGCCAGAATTTAAAGAATTTAAATGTTTTAAAACAATTTGTTTGTGTCACATTATATACAATGCAACTGAAATAGCGCTACACCAGATAAATAAATTGTGCAAAATGTTTCACGCAAATGTTTATTTTCCTTATGAATTCATAATTTAGACTTCAGTTCTTGCACTGAGTGCAACTTCATATAAAATCTAAATATTTAGGATGCATCTGAATGTCTACTGTAATGAAGACACATTTACAAAAGAGCTTGAAGCTATTGAATACAATACATTTTCAGGATTAATTGTATATCATAGGAATGTGCAGCTCTCTGTTCAAGCATTATTCAATAAAGATTAGAAAATCTATACACTTTATCTATACTTCAAATAATAAATGCAATTTCTGCATATGGGAGACCAGAGGCAGTTGTAACATGGGACAGTTGTATCATACCTTGAATTGATGACAAAAAAAAGAGCCACATTGGAAACTCTCAAAGAAAGTTACCAGCAGGTGTTTGGGGGTAAATATTGAACTTTTATATTCAATGCATTTTTGGACACTGTCCTGAAATCAAATGTCTAGGAATCCAAAATATGTGTGAATCACTTTTAATCTGTGAAGCACTTTGTAACTGTGTTTTAACAAGTCCTATGAATAAAGCTTTACTTACTTACTCGTAAGCTAAAAATAGAGATTTGTAATATGTGTGAAAGTAGCAGTGAGGATGGTTCACGTGGAGTGAAAACATGGCTGTTGATAATGGGGCAGTTGTAACACCTTGTTACAACCTCCCCTGAACCAGGGACAAGTAATCAGGGACATTTGTTCATATTTAAAAAAAGAAAATCCTCAATATCTGCATAATAATTAGATACTGTATGTATGGGTGAGCATACAAGAGGTCACTCAAAGTGTCGGAGCCAAATTATTATTTTTGTATATCTAGATTTGTATCACACAGCAATATAAGGTGGACAATTTTGTTGTGTTATTTAACGTAGGAATAAGTCTATTAGTAATATGAGGACCCCTTGTGTCCGAGACTTGTTTGACGGATAGGAAGGTACTTAGGGAGGAAGTCGGGGACACAGCGCTGGATTTCCTGGTGAGAGCTGTATAGTTTTTTGACCGCACCATTCGCACCACGCACACCACTTGTACTACCAGTTCACTAGAAAATAAGAGTTATAGATAAGGAAGGAAGGAAGGAAGGAACATTTTAGTTGAATAGTTTATTAGTTTGCGATTGCTTGAAAGAAGAAGCATTCCATTTTTCTAAACCTGAGACCGAAGCAACAACCAAGGAGAAGGCGAGAGTCCGAAGCAACCCTCTCAACCCGGGACCATGGTCACATAGTACATACATACATACATATAGTTTTGAAAGAAAATATGCAATTACATTAAGTCAAAAAACTCTGGAGAGGAAAGGAAAACCATGGTCGTACACCTGCTCCCCAGCCGCGGATAGTTGAGTTTGCGATCTTTGAAATATAGCCGACAGGTCATCATGCTCATAAAACCCCCAAATATTAAATCAACAAGTCACCAGTTAGCACGAAGTGCCCTTAAATTGCTCCAAATAAACGGATGATTGCAAAGTGCATCAGTGAGAGCAATAAGCCTACATTGGGCTCAATAAAAGATCCATCCATAAGAGAACCATAAATACCATCGCTATGGTCGATGAAATAAAAAAATAAAGTCATTAAGCTCTTTTCGTAGAGGCAAATTATCACTACAATTCATAAAATGAAATTCATGCTTTTGGAAGGAACTGTTGATGACCGTTGATGACGCTGTGTAAACGTTTAAATTATTTCAGAATGAATTTAAAGATGCACATGAAGCTGTACAAATATTGTTACCTGATGAATTAAAGGAAAATGAAACGCTTGACTGGTATGAGCCAAAGATGGAAACTTTTGCTGAATTTCGCAATGAGGTGGAATGATGGAAACAAGCTGATACCCAATCGCAACTAGGGGTTGCACCAACTGACAGCATATCTAACTACATAACGCAAATCTTCTAAATCACAATACTATTTTCCTCCATTGTGTATTTTTAAGGTCCATTGCAGTAGACATGAAAGGGAGAATTTACCTTGTTTACAACAGAGAGCCTTAAGACTGCATAATTGGTATCAGCTGTGGTGGACTTGGCGTCAATGGTCACTGTGACATCGGTGCCTGATGGTGTGTTTGCAGGTGGCGTGATTTCCAGAGTAGCATTAGCATATTGCCCAGTCATCAATGTAAGCCTGGCATAAAATCAAGAGAAAAAAAAGAACAATCTTCAAAGGCTGGTTATAGTGGATTAATGAATGCTGAACACATTGCTGTAGCCGTTGTAGAAATTCAGTGAAATTGGGGCTGGTTGTGAAATGATGAATTCAACGTTTCATTTAGACACATTGACAGGAACGTGTGTTTTATAACTTACACAGTGGGGTAAGTCATAGGGTAGTCTCTATCATTCCTGACACTGATGGAGCATGCCCCACCAGGGCCCTCTGTCTTCACACGGAAGGGAAGGCTCAACGTTTTTCCCGGCTCAGCACTGCTGCCTACCACTGCCTGGGGAAGCATGTATTCATTCTCATTGGATATTATTTCTGTATATATTACTATTTAGTTTACTTTTTAGTGTAATTTTAGCAGATGCTTTTATCCAACATAACTTGCAGTGAATTAAAATCCATAGGCTATTAGGGGACAGATAGGGATTAGACATCAGGCTTAAGGATGCCTGCCAGGAGACTGGGAGTAAACCCAGTACCTTTCCATTTACCATTTACCTTTCGTTATTGGGTTGGTTAAATTAGGCTGACCTCGATGATGACTTTGGAGACGGACATCCGGGTGGTAGACTGGCGCTGGAACTGATTGTTGGACACATAGTCTGTTCCCATCAGCATTACCACAAACTCTCCCTCTGGAACGGAGTCGACCGTGACGAGGATGTCTCCGTTGCCCATGTCAGATGCAAAACCTTTGCTAGGGGCCTCGGCATGGGACACCGGTACGATGACAACCTCGCCCACAGTGACTGAGGAGGGACCCTTCCTACCCATCACGGATAGCAACAAGGTGACAGGCTGGCCTGAGTTTAAACAGGGAAGTATTTTATTTATTTTGGAGACTATATCTTTCTGTGTACTTTGTACATTTATCAAGCAAATCAATTGAGTTTATAATACTTTAGTGATCAGTAATAATATATTTACCTGCTGGTGGACGCCCAGTGATTGGTGCATAACCAGGGTGAGGTCCCCCATAACTGGCCACAAAGTCATAAACAAAGGTAATTGTACTCTGACCTAGAGGTTTTGAAACATACAAGCAAACACAGGTTTATATTACAGCTATATCTGAAACATCTTTTGATGATACCTCTGGGCTTTTCGTTTGATTTAATTCCCATGTATCCTGACGTGAGTTTCTCCTCCCTGAGAATATCGTCCAGGATAGGGTTTGGACAAGTCCCACTGGCACAGTCATGGCATGTGGGGGTGTCCACATCTAGAAACCATAGCAGCAGCATTAAGATACATACAAAAAACTTTTCAAACTTTAGAATATCTGCATGATTGAACAGACCGGACTGGCCATAGGGAGCACCATGAGTTTTCCCCAGATTAAAAATTCACGCAGTCAGGCCAGTGAACTAGAAAGCGTTCAGGCTAGTGAACTAGAAGCGGGCCAGGCCAGTACAAGCGGGTCAGGCCAGTGAACTAGAAGCGGGTCAGGCCAGTGTGCTAGTGGCGGGCCAGGCCAGTGAACTAGAAGCGGGCCAGGCCAGTGAACTACAAGCCAGCCAGTTCAGTGAACTAGAAGCGGCCAGGCCAGTGAACTAGAATCAGCCCTGGCCAGTTAACTAGATGCAAGCCGGGCCACTGAACAAGAAGCAGGCCAGACCAGTGAACTAGAAGTGGGCCAGGCCAGTGAACTAGAAGTGGGCCAGGCCAGTGAACTAGAAGCGGGTCAGGCCAGTTGCAGCGGCGTGATAGTTCAGCCCCGTAGTGAAATTAATATAATATAATAGATTCAAAAACCAAACAAAACACGTGTTGGATCCTCTGTTATGTCATTCAAGCAGCAGAATACTTTACAATTCACAAAACTTGGCAAAGGCCGTCGGAAGTAGGAGTGCTGAGGGAGCTGCAGCACCCCCTGATGGATGGGAGAGGACCTGCACATTCAAGTATAAATTATAAAAAATAAAAAAGATTTAATAAAAAGGTTTAATTTAACGGTTATATTGATTGATATTGAATTTAGCAAGTGGTTAATAGTGGATCTTTGGTTCCAAATGGAAACTACGAAATTAGGAAATTACGTCAGACACGCTTGTTGCAAACGGGCGCGCACAAAAGAAAATGGCAACACAAAAGCGAATTATGAAAAATGACAACGCAAAAGCGAATTAAGTGAATTATGGCAGTTTAGCAGTTGTAAGGTATTCTGTTTTACTCAATATTTATTACTAATATTTTGAACATTGCATGTCATCATTTCATAATCCCCGCCGGGGCTGAAACGATATTTCCCAGTCTGAATTATGTTGCAATTCCGGCCCTGTTCATAAAACAATCAAGTCCCATAGTTATCCTCAATCATTTCATAAACCTTGCAGTGGTTGAAAGAGACACAAACAAATCTCTCTCATACATACCTGCTATGTCTCCTATTGGGAGATCTGGGCGGATGAGGTTGACATATGTCTCTGTATTGCCCAACTCAACCCAGTTACTGTGGCTGTAAAAGTCCTATTGGCATTTGTTCACACACACATACACACATTTTACATTTATGCATGAGTTTAAAAGTAATAGTTCCGAACATTGGGTTGTGTAACTGGTGTGGTCCTTGTATCTGGTGTGGCCTTTACCTGTAGTGTGTGGAGAACTCTGCCTAGCGTTTCCCTGGCAGCCTGATAGTTCTGTTTGCGGATGTTGGCCTTGAGGCTGGCCACACCCACTGTGATTAGGCCACGCCCTTCATCGAAGGCCTCAGAGTTGAAGTGGTGAGGAGGGCTAGAATTCATCAACAACCGTTCTTTGCAATACATTTCATATATAGTTTGTTTTTCTGTACATTCTCTTATTAATAGGCCCTCTATTTTACCCTCATCATTTCAATGTCTTTTTATTACTATTATTATTATTTTAGATAGCTGTCATTGAAATGCCTCCTCAATTTCATTGATTATTCCAGTTTAGTTCAGACTGTTAATACATATTATTGTATATTATATTGAATCAATATACAATTCATCAAATATGAATATAGAATTAGATATTAATACATAATGTAAAGTTTTGTTTATTCATTAACACACCTGTCGGCAAATTCATGGTCTATCCGTTGATGCTGACCATGGATCTCCTGGAGTGCTGCGCGGAACTTGGCGGCCGACACCAGGCCGGTCGCAGTGGGCCCCAGACACGCCTCGGCCAGCTCCTCCACAGATGGCCCCTGGGGAAGGGGGGCGGGGTCCAAGTCCACATGTCAGGGCTCCATTTGTATCACAGACGAGGAGTGGGTAGGTATACCGTGTGTCGAGGAATAATCAGAGGCTACAGATCTCAGAAAAAGTGGACGAGATAACACGGAGCCAATTAAACTTCTAGTGTGTGTGTGTGTGTTGCCTATGTCTATGGAGTTATCATAAATTGCGTAGAATGTGTTGGATTAATATAGGCATTGAAGTTGTGCCTGTGTGTCTGCATTTTAACCCACCGTCAGATTGAACTCATAGTCGGAGGAATCCGCCACAGCCGTACATGTCTTTTTCAGTTCGTACAGAATAGCGGTCTCGGTCATGTTTTTGTGGCTGGATGCACCACCTCCGATGGAGAGGAAGGCCACGGAGCTCTGGAGCAGAGCCAGGGCAAATAGGGCGGCACCCAGCGCTGAACACATGGTCGCTGGGAAGACCGCAGATTTCAGGTGAAAATTGAGAAATAATAATTTTATTTCGCAATAATTTTATTTTGCAATAATTATTCATATAATTCTATAATTATTCTCGCAATAAGATTCTTGTGACGGAGCGGCACCGTCACTTACGGCACTGATTGCGGGCGCACACACACACCTACACACACAAACATTTCACTACTCATTCCCCGCCCTCCTCCGGTCTCGCAATCTAGTCATTAAACTCCGCTATTATCTCTCTTCCCGTTCTGTTTTAGTACACTTGGGGGTTCTATCGCCTTTCATGCATACATTTACACAAACACTGTGTTCACTCACCACATGCTTCGGTTATTTTGGGTTAATATATATTTGGGGTTTAGGCAGCCTTTAGTTAGAAAATGTATTGATTGGTTGTTTATGTAATTGCTACGCCCATTGGGAGGGGCTACTGGAAAAAGGCGGCCATTTTGTCCTGATTTGGGGGGGAGGCAGTCTTGTGTGACAGAGAAGGTAACAGATGCTGCAGGAGATTGCTGAGTGAACTGCATACTCCCATGTTGACAGATTATTTTTTACTCTTGCAGATGAGTATTTAGTTTTCCGTTTGTCCATGTTTATTTTTAACTTTTTTTTGTAACTATTTGCATCGTGGAGGCCGGCAAAATAAATTCCACCATCAGTATCTTCCGACTACGCCTGTGTTTTTCTAGTTTTTCGGAGTCTGAAAGAGAACCCCGCCACAATTCTTAAAATGATTATCGATAGCGTAAAGAACTTCTTCTGAAAGTGGGATGGTATAACCCAGCTAAGACACAACATTGCCACAGCGTCGCCAGTATGTCACCGCAACATGACCTTCTGGCCACGTCGCAACACAACACGGTTCTAGGTATCAACTGTCAACGTTCGCTCAAAACATTGCACAAGCTGACACACAACGCTCTACATTAAAACAACAACAACAAAACATACAAAATTGAGCATTCCAAAAAGAAATGCTGATTTACTGAAGGAAGAATCACATAGCATATTGTAATGTATTATTGGTCTCCGTACCTCTGTTGGAAATCCCTCTGCCTCGGTTCTTATATGTATTTTGTCCACTTATATAGTGTGTGTGTGTGGGGGGGGGGGGGGGGAATGGGTGTGGGTGTGGGTGTGGATGTGTGTTGCAATAAAAGACCTTAGGTAATAATTATTTATTTGACTATTCAAAGCTACAAAGGTATGCGATTCAACATGCTGACTTTGGCTTGAGTTGTGACAAATAAAATGTAATAACATTAAAACATGTTTGCTCTGCAACAGGCACACCTCTTTGAATGACCTCTTAATCTTTCTTACCGAGCACCAATATATATCCATCTAGTATTTATCTTCATCATATGCTTTGAAACCAAATGTAATAATAATAATAATAATAATTCTAATTTATTGAGCGCATTTCTCGAACCCAAAGCACTGTACATGGGAGGATCAGTTAAAAGCGAACAAACAAAAAAACTATAAAAATGTTAACACAGGTCCTTAAATGCCCGTCTAAAGAGGTGTGTTTTGAGGAGAGCTTTGAAAGACTTGAGTGACTCTGCCTCTTTGATGGGGTCTGGGAGTGAGTTCCACAGCCGTGGAGCAGCACAACTGAAAGCCCTGGCTCCCATGGTTTTAAGTCTGCAGCGTGGCTGCTGCAGAGAGATGGAGCTGGAGGAGCGGAGTGTACGTGTTGGGCAGGACAGTTTGATAAGGTCAGAGAGGTAGGATGGGCCAGTGGCATGGATGGCTTGGTAGGTGTGGGTTAGAACTTTAAAGTCAATGCGTGAACTGACAGGGAGCCAGTGTAGGCTGAATAACACTGGAGTGATGTGCTCACGGCGGGAGGTGTGGGTGAGAACACGGGCAGCACAATTTTGGACATACTGCAGCCGGTTTATGCATTTTGCAGATGCCCCCACCAGGAGGGCATTGCAATAGTCCAGGCGGGATGAAACAAAGGCATGAATGAGGCGTTCAGCAGTTGTTTGGGAGAGCAGAGGTCGGATCTTTGCCAGGTTCCTGAGATGGAAAAATGAAACCTTGGTGATGTTCTTTAAGTGGGCATCGAGGGAGAGTTGGCTGTCCAGAATCACCCCAAGGTTGCGGACCTCACTGGAGGGGACGGCTGTGACGCCATCCATGGTGAGGCTGAAATGTTTGCATTTCTCGATGGTGGCCTGGGTGCCAACCAGTATGACCTCTGTTTTCCCAGAGTTCAACTGGAGAAAATTCTGCTGCATCCAGGCCTTGATGTCAGTCAGGCAGCTTGTGAGAAGGGTAGTGGCGGAGTTGATGGTGTCACTTCTGGTGGAGACATACAGCTGAGAATCATCAGCGTAGAAGTGGAAACCGAGACCATATTTCCGGATGATATTGCCCAGAGGTAGCATATAGATGCAGAAGAGTAATGGCCCCAGAACCGAACCTTGAGGAACTCCCTGTCGTACTGTCATTATGTCAGACTTGCTTGACCCAATTGCAACAAAGTGAGTGCGGTCAGTGAGATATGATCTAAACCACTCCAAGACCAGACCTGACAGGCCAAGGAGGTTCTCCATCCGGTTTAGGAGGATGTTGTGGTTGACCGTATCAAATGCTGCGCTTAGGTCCAGCAGAATGAGGATGCTGGCAGCTCCAGAGTCAGCAGAAACCAGGAGGTCATTTGTGACCCTGATCAGCGCGGTCTCGGTGCTATGCCTAGCTCTGAAACCGGACTGAAAAGGCTCCAACAGAATATTGGCTGTCCAAGTGTTGTTGCAGCTGGCTGGACACAGCACGCTCAAGTAGCTTGGCCACGAAGGGGAGGTTGGATATGGGTCGGTGGTTATTAAGGTCCTCAGGATCTGCTCGTTGTTTTTTAGGAACTGGTGTGACAGCAGCACATTTCAGTTCAGGTGGGACGAGCCCAGTGGTGAGGGACTTGTTGATCATAGCTGTAAGAGATGGCACCAGGGCAGGCAGGCAGCTCTTCACCAGGGATGTGGGGAGTGGGTCAAGGGAGCATTTGGTGGACCTCATCTGGCCAACCAGCTTTGTCACACCTGCTACATCCACACTGGAAAAAGTGGAGAGGCTAACCACTGGGAGTACAGATGGGGTGAGCTCAACAGTGAGAGGGGGAGAGGATAAAATTGAGTTATTTATGGTGTCGATTTTATTTTGAAAGAAGTGCAGATATTTGTTGCACTGTTCTGATGATGACATGGCCACAGGAGTAGCAGGTTGGAGAAGCCTGTTAACTGTGGAGAACAGAACACGTGAGTTTGCAGCACCAGTGTTAATAAGATGTGTGAAATGGGAGGACCTGGCAGAGTTGAGAGCATCTCTATAGTTTTTTTGATGCTGCTCAAACAGCTGTACATGAACTGTTAGACCGGTTTTCTTGTACTGGCCCTCCAGGCGGCGTCCCGTCACTTTCAGTGAGCGGAGCTCCTCAGTGAACCAAGGGGATGATTTTCGGAAGGAGACGGTGCGTTTTACCAAGGGGGCTACATCATCCAGTACAGTTTCCAGGGCAGAGTTATAGTTTGTGATAGTGTCAGTGATTGGGAGGCTGGAGATGGTTGTGGTAAGGAGAGTTGTGTCTATGGCTTTGTGCACATGTTTACATCAAACATTCCAAACCCTATAAGGATACCGCGATAGAGTACCATAGGTAGATTCTCTCTCCCGTACCCGTACACTCAGTCTGCGCTTCCGCCTAGCATACTTCATCACACACACACCAGACGCAAAGAGCTTTGAACGTAAAGAGCTTTCAACGTAACCATATTGGGAGCAAGGATCCTTCAATGTAAACATAGGTGGACGTGTGTGTCTCTAGTTGTTTTCTGTATTTCTCCACACCTAATTCACACACACAGCATATTGGCAAGATATTCTTAATAATGTACTGGAAAATATCTCCCATACTGGCAAGCTGATTGAGCTGGGTCTGAACACCCCCCTGTGCGCCTGGATCCTGGAATTCCGAACCGCCAGGCCCAGGTCATCAGGGTGGGCAGACACACCTCCAAACCTCTCACCCTGAACACAGGATCCCTCCAGGGTTGCGTCCTCAGCTCCCTACTGTACTCCCTTGACTACACATATGACCATATGGCCAGGTTCAGCTCCAACACCATCGTCAAATTTGCGGATGACACAGTGGAGGTGGGTCTGATCTCCGGTACCGATGAGAAGGCCTACCGAGAGGAAGTTGCTAACTGTCACTCTGATGCCAGGACAACAGCCTCATGCTGAATTGTGGACTTTAGGAGGACACAACAACATCAGAGGACTTACACACAACTGGGATTAATGGAACTGCTGTGGAGAGCAGCTTCAGGTACCTGGGAGTCCACATCACAGAGTCTCCCGGAGGATCCTTCAGACGCTGGTGTGGTGGAGAGCAACATTTTTATACTTTTATACTCTTTTTACTGGAAATATTGTAAATATTCTGATTCTGATCCCCCCAATTTAAAGGTACTATAAGTAAGAATTCCGGGATCCCGGCGAGCAACCCTAGCCTGGACCATCCGGAACTTGTGCAACACATGATGTTAACACAGACGGTAGGTGCTGCTCAGGGTTAGCAGTGGTGTAGGAAAGTTAAGGAAGGTAAACAGTGTTGTAGTGCAGTAAAAATGGGCATGTCACAAAGCATGGCCTACTCCATGCATTTTTTACATTAAAAAGCTACCTTGGTAGGTAGCATAGCAGTCATTCAATATTACAACAATTTTAAGTATAATACTTTTCAATCTCAGCACAGTCTTCAAAGCTCAGCGTTATGGAGTGCCAGAGTGGTTCTCCCATTAACTCGCGTGTATATATTGTCAATAGTAACGTAGTTGCTAATGTTACTTTGTATATGCCTAAGTAAGGCTTGATATTGATTTTTGATTGATTTTTTTGCTCTCTTGACAGTCAAACATAAATAATGAAACAACCACCTTTTGATTTTTTCTTATTAGGCTGGTGAACTATCGGTGACCCTACCAAGGCCATATCTCAGTGTGCGGATAATTTTCTCCGTATTCATGAAATGGATAGTCCCTTACTTCTCAGCATGGACATCAGAAGAAGTCCTGCTGAACAGGACATGGCCCTTCTCTCCTTTTATAAGCGACCTAATGTGGAATGGGTGTCACACCTGCCCAGCCTGCATCCTCTTCCACCTCTGTTCCCTAGTGTCCCTGTCTCTGTCTGTGTCTGTCTCTGTGTGTCTCTCTGCCTCCCTCTGCTGCAGGTTGGTGGGAGTGTCGCTGATTGCCGCCTGCGACTGCCGCACAGCTGCTGCACATCAGAATCATGCCAGCTTCCCCTATTTAAGCCCTGCTTCCTCATTGTGCCTTTGCTTAGTCGTCTTGTATGTTCATTTGATATCTTGTGTATCCGGACCTGAATTATTCTTCTTCTAAGTAAAACAGTGTTACCGGTACTCTTGTCTCCTGCCTCGTGTCTGCTCCTGGGTTCACCGGTAAAAACCCTAACAATGGGCATGACCCCTGAGTTGCAGACTTGAAGGTATAGTTGTCAGTTGTATAGTACAGTTAACAAAATAATTCAAGCATTTCCTTTATTTTTTTCATTCTGTCAAACCTTACATTGTGTTAAAGGAGATGTTGCTATTGGACAGGGTGTAATTCGCTTTTTTTTCTCAACATGCATGGAAAAGCTGAAGTCTGTGTTTTGCATCAATTTTCGTATGTATGTTATGTGTGTGGCATTCTTGCAAATGCTATGTTTATTTTAGGTTGCATAATAAGGATTTTTTTTAAATACCATGTGTCTATTACAAGTTTATCAGATCTTAGTTGGTTTGCTTTACTCTGAATGTTCAAAGGATTCTACTAAATGTATAATGCCTATATTGAGGAGAATTGGGGTCTCCAGTCCACATACAGTCTGACACATAGTCTGACAACCATTCATATTCATACCTAGAGGCTATTAAGAGTTAGCAATATATAACCTGCATGTCTTTGTGCTGTGGAAGAAAGCCTATTACTTTTTTATTGTTGTTATTTGACGTTTTTAATGTCTTGAACAGCAAATTCCAATATTCCACGGCTTTTTGAAGGAGTGCCTGTTAAAATGGCACTGAGAACAGATGCAGAAGCCTACACCATAGCCACTCCACGCAGAGTGCCCTTTCCCATCCTACCTAAAGTGGAGGAGGAACTGAAACGCATGCAGTCACTGGGGATCATCGAAGAGGTCACTGAGCCCACTGACTGGTGTGCGCCTATGGTGCCAGTGATAAAAAAGACTGGTAAAGTGAGAATATGTGTGGATTTAAAAAGACTCAATGAGTCAGTGAAGCGGGAGAGATTCATCTTGCCGACCTTGGAGGACATAGCCCCCAAGCTGGTTGGAGCGAAGGTCTTCTCCACGTCGGACGCCTCCAGTGGATTCTGGCAAATCCCACTGGAAGCTAGCTGTAGGAAGTTAACCACATTCATCACACCAGTGGGAAGGTTCTGTTTCCGCCATCTCCCGTTCGGGATTACGTCAGCTCCCGAGATCTTCCAGCGTGAGATGAGCACACTCCTGAAGAACCATGAGGGCACTGTTGTTGTGATGGACAAAGTGAAGAGGAACACAACCGCCATCTGAGCGCAGTACTACAGACTATCAAAGACTCAGGCTTAAAACTAAACAAGGACAAGTGTCACTTTGGAAAATCAGAGATAAAGTACTTTGGACGTATCATCGGACTGGACAGGATAAAGCCCGATACCAGCAAAGTGAAAGCCATCTCCGAGATGCCAAATCCTACGAACACCAACGAGCTGCGCCAAGTGCTTGGACTCGTCAACTACCTGGGCAAATTCTTGCCTGGCCTGTCAACCACGCTGCACCCGATCACAGAGCTGTTAAAGAAGGAGACTGCTTGGATCTGGGGTGAGCCTCAAGAGCAGGCGTTCGTCAGGGTCAAAGCTATGTTAGTATCGGCGCCAGTACTAGCATTCTATGATGCCAGCAAACCGACAGTCGACAGTGCCGACGTGAGCAGTTATGGTCTGGGAGCCACACTGTTACAGGCACATGATGGTGAGCTTAGGCCTGTTATAAGTGTTAAGACATATAAACACGCAGGTTAGTGCTAGGGGGGGGGTTATGTAGAGTCCAGGTGAACTCTGAACAGGTGGGTCTTGAGTCTCTTGCGGAAGCTGGCGAGCGACTCAGCTGTCCTGACATGAGCCGGGAGCTCATTCCACCACTGCGGAGCCAGAACCGTGAAGAGTTGGGACTTGGAAGAGCGATGTTTGGCTGTTTTTAGTGAAGGCGGTACCAGTCGTTTGGCAGAAGTTGCCGAGCGGGGTGCTCGGGCTGGGGCGTAGGGTCGGACTAATTTTTGGAGGTAGGTAGGGGCGGTTCCGTTGACAGCCGTGAAAGTCAGTACCAGTGTCTTGAATCGAATGCGAGCGATTACCGGGAGCCAGTGGAGGTTGCGGAAGAGGGGGGTTACATGGGAGAATTTAGGTAGGTTGAACACGAGGCGTGCTGCTGCGTTCTGGATGCGTTGTAAGGGCTTGATTGTTGAGGCGGGGAGTCCAGCCAGGAGAGAGTTGCAGTAGTTGAGACGAGTGATAACGAGCGCTTGGACCAGGATCTGCGCTGCTTCACGTGTGAGGAAGGGCCGGATCTTGCGGATGTTCTAGAGAGCAATTCTACAAGATCGGGCCACAGAGGTAATGTTGGCGTTGCAGGACAGCCGGTCATCCAGTACCACGCCAAGGTTCCTTGCCGTGGGTGCAGGGGAGACTTCGATGTCCTCGATGGTGACAAGTAGGTCCATCTGAGGGCAGTCTTTACCCGGTATGAAGAGAAGCTCAGTCTTGTCGAGGTTGAGCTTCAGGTGGTTGGCGGTCGTCCATCTGCTGATGTCGGCCAGGCATTTTGAGATGCGTGTTGCGATGTGGGTGTCTGAGGGGGGGAAGGAGAGAAACAGTTGGGTGTCATCAGCATAGCATTGGTAGGAGAAGCTGTGGGATGTGATTACAGAGCCGAGAGATCTAATGTATAAAGAAAACAGAAGGGGTCCCAGTACTGAGCCTTGGGGTACTCCGGTGGTATTGAGACCTTCTGTTTTCTTTCTGCAATGGGGGTCTTATCTCCATAAAGAGAATCTAAATAGGTGAAGATCTTACGCACTGTATCCCTTTCATCATCCTCTAAAACATTCACCTGTCGTTTAGCTTCTCCACCCAAAGCTCCCAGAACAATACCCACTTTCCTAGCTTCGGTTAGTTCTTGTGCTCCCAATAACCCTCTAATTTGTTCTTTCCACTCTGTATACTTTACATCATCACCAGTTCCTTTAAACTTCGGCAGCCACGGGGCGCCGGGATAAACTGGCATCATCATGTTCGCTTCTTTACACACCACAACTGCTCTCTATAACCCGATCCTGCGGACAGCCAAAAGACCCCCATTGCAGTGTTAAGATCCCAGTTCTTTAGTTGTGTTCAACACCCTAGTGAATCGGTACCGTCATTCTTGCTCCGACTGTGCTTCATTGTAGGCCTATTTGTCGCCAATGTAGACAAGCAGGGCACATTGCCAGGTTTTGTAGGAGACGCACGGGCTCTCAGCCGAATTTAAACTAGACTTCCCTACTGCTGAGGCCCGAGGGGCAGGGGTAGCTGGCTTGTTGGGAGAGTTGAGGGCCACTGAAGCGTTCATCGGGCTATGCCCAACCATAGGCGTAGCTATTGAAGGAGTAGAGCTACGGGGGATATTGGATTTGGGGTCGCAGGTCACCTTAATGAGACAGAGTCTATTTGAGGAGAACTTTACTCAGGCTAAGCTTGGTAGGACCCCTCTAATCTTGAAGTTGAGAGCCGCCAATAATATCGAGATGCCATACACGAGCTATGCCGTGCTAGACTGTGAGCTAGACGGGATTAAGATACCAGGGCGAGGAGTTATGATCGTTAAGGATGAACACCCCTCTAACCCCCTCCTTATTGGAATGAATGTGGTGGAAGCTTGCTGGGATGTACTCTTTTAAGTGCCCCGGAAGGTCTGCTTTCTCCCCTCACCAGCTAACGAACCCAAAGACCTGGAAGGATGCCTTTGCGACCTGTCGTCGCGTGGGAGCCACTGTGGAGGAGGATGGATCACTGGGATACGTGCGGCTGGCTGGCCACTGACACCAGTTGTAGAGCCGGATGGATTTCTTAGGCGTTCGGCCAGAACTAACCTGGGCCAACTGCCGGGCCGATACAGAGACTGATCTTGTGTGGCAAAGGACTGCCAAAAGTGTGAGGTGATGTGAGCTGGTCACTCAAGGCCTCCTTCCTCGGCCTCTTTTAAACCTAGGTGGCGTTGTCGGACAGCCCTGACCCATACGTGCGGCATTGGTCACACATTGACTATTTTTTTCTCTCATTAGCAATTGTCTTACTGAGTTTAAATAGTCATTCTGATTCTCAGATCAGTTCTTTCACAGAGAAAGAAACTGCTCACAAAATTGAACAGCAGCAATGTAAATATCGCAGCCAAAGGACTGGGATGCACCTCTTGGGTTAACTGCATCTCTTAAAGCTGTCATTTGTCCATGGAATTGGGTGATGTGCATGACCCAGCACCCACAGCTGGTTGGGGGTCATGTGGCTTTCTGTTCTTATCGGATGATTGTCCCAACCACTGCAAAAAGTATCTAGGTCATCCTGCAGGCGTGGCAGGAACACATGGTGGCAACAGAAGAGGTGTGCAAAATTGGTAATACTGAGGAAGCCCTCTTCTTCAAGGTAGTGGAGAACATCATAGTAGATGCTTGTTACAGCTACCCACAGGTCTCGCCACAGCCGTTCAATCCTGGAAAATTATAAAATTGATAAATCAACTTCTCACATTAATGACAGCGGATTTATAGCGTTTTGGAACCAAACTCTTCATTATTTTTAGTGGTT